>PVLD010014920.1:0-50574 GCA_004027595.1 Dinomys branickii
AGCTGCACTGTGAAGACAGAAGTTGGGGGGGAGGATCATGTGCAAATCCCAGAAGTGCAAATCCCTAAGAACTTCCCGCCTCCTCCCTGCTCCTGCTGAGGAGCCCTACTTCCTTGGGGAGCCTGTACACTGGAAGGGGCCTGCCTCCTCTATGGCTTGGGTATCCCCAGAACCCTTAGCTCTCAGGGAGCTGCTTTTCCTCTGCGCTCCTGCAGGCGCCTCAGGAAGTGGTGTACAGGGTGCACCATGGTAAGTGTGGCTGTGTTCACCACCTGGGCAGGCTCAGTTTTCAGGTGGTGACAGGAACAGTGTTGCAGCCAATAAGAGCATCCAGAGCAGCTGTGACGGGCTGTGGACAGCACTCCATGCCAACTGTCCCTGTGGGCCCTGGATGGCTGTGGCTGAGGGGTCAGGGCCTACTCTCAGAGTGCAGCAGGAAAAGCTGAGCTGACTGCTGGGGCTTGTCCAGCAGCAGAGAGAAAACCCTGAGTCCCTGGCAACATCAGCCTCTGAGGTCCTGGAGGATCCCTGGCCCTGTGCCAGTAGTGGGGAGGAGGGGACAGCAGGGCAGGGTGGGCTGCGCTGGGCTGGGTTGGCAGACCCAAGTGTGGCCTCCCTCCTTGGCATACCCTGTGTCTCAGAGCCACCCTCTGCACTCCAGGGTGGTCCCAGATGACCAGGCAGGAGGACTTCATGCACAAAGCCAGCAGGGTGTCACCAGGCACAGCCAGGCAGGATGGGGCCCAGCAGTCATACACACAGCACATGCTGGTGGCTGGGTCTTGGCAGCTGGGAGAACATCCCTCCCAGCAGTAGGGACTGGCAACCAAACCCACCAGGCTGTGCCCAAGATCTGCCCAGGCACTGCCTCTCCTAGCTCTGCACTCTCAGAGCCTCCAGCAGGAGGGCAGAGCTGTGGGTGTGTTGCCTTGGCCTAAAGAGAAGGCCCACGGGTGAGAGGACCACAGGGTGGGCACAGTGACACCAGGCAGAGCACAGCACAGTTCCAGATCCAAGGCCTGGAAGGGACAGAGCCACCTCGGCCCCAGTGAAAAGCAGCACTCAGCAGGGACAAGGCCTGGCTGTGCTCCCATCTGACACAGGGCCCAGGCCAGTCCCCTCAGAACAGCAAAGACTCATCTGCCTCCTCGGTCCTTGCTGTGTATCCAAGAGGGGACGTCCCCTCCTACCCCACCACACACTACACTCTGATGGGACAACCGAAACCTAAGGCACAACTGCCTGTCCTCTTCTAGGCACAGAAGGGTCCTGTGAGGTGATGTCCCCAGCCCAGGCACATCCTCCTGGGACCCAGGCCACAGCGAGGAGCTGTGGGAGGCACACCGAGACTGGAACCGAGACTTGGTGGCTAGGGTGACCCAGGGTCCGGGACTCATCAGGTCCAGAAATCATGGAGAAATGGGAGCACGAAGCCTCAGACAATAGGCCTGCTGTAGGTGGCAGCTTTGGGCTTCAGCTTTGTCTCTGGTGTGTGGTCAGAGTCTGTAAACTGCCCACAGAATTGAGTTTTTCCTTCCTGGGTGCTAGGGGATGATAGAGCTTATTTATGCAGGTCATAGCTTTCAGTCTTTCCATGTTAGAAATAAAAACTGAGAATTGTTTGCTTCAGACAGGGTCTCACTCTGTGGCTCAGGCTGGCTTGAACTCACTATGTAGCCCAGGCTGGCTGTGCTCTCAGAAACATGCTGCTCCCTCAGTCACTCCGCTGCGGCGGAATGATGGCAGCAGCCCACGTCATGCCCACACAGGAAAGTCCCTCTCTACGCCCTGAGAGGACAGTATGAAACGGCAAGCCCTGCCTCATGGTTAGGAAGGTCACTGTGACCTTGGGAACTCCTGACAGGATTTCCAGAGCCTAAGCCAGGAATTGCTGCCTGATGCAGAAGCCCAGCAACGCCAGTCTCAGTTGCCCAGAGAGACCCTGCGACCCCATCCCCTCGCCTCATCCAACAGCCTCCTCCCCGGGTCCTGTCTGTCCCAGCTGTGTCCCCTGTCCTGTCAGAAGGGGTCTCCTCCTTAGAAGCAGAGCCTGAAATGCGTCTCCTTATGCAGATTTGCGCTGTGCACCACTCCTCTTGTGTGACTGCCTCTTCTCCTTCTGGTCCTGACCCACCTGTCCGTCCTGCGACTATCACGTCCTGTTTGTCTTCCTCCTCTCCTGTCCATATCTACTGCCTTTCCTTTCAAAAACCAACTCCCTGTCTGCTGTCGCCGTCTTGATTCTGCTATTGGGAGAGGCCCCGCCCCAAATGTACACAGCTCCCAGGATTATCAGGAGCCTGTGCCAGCACCAGGCCAAGGAGTACACACTCGACCCAAAGTCGCTTGGTCCGAAAATCTGTCCTTGGATTCACTTAGGAGCAGAGCCGAGACTCAGCTGGACTCTGTTTCAGTTATTCCTCTTTCTTTTCTTCTGTGATCGTCCGTGCCCTCCAGGAAGGTATATTTGTTCTTTACCTAACCAAGGTCAGTCCCTGTTGCCCACAGCCAAAGGATTTTAACTGTTTTATTTTATTAGTGCATTGTGCAGTCCATGCACTTCACAGGCACTGGTGCTTTTTTTTAATTCCCCTTCCCTCCTCCTCTAAGTCCCCTTTCTGCATCTTCATTCTTATTGATCTTGGCTCAGGTTCTGGCACACAATGTTTACAGTCACAGGGTACTAGGCCCCTGCACTGGGCGTATCTTTATCCTACCTCTTCCCTCGCCCTCTCTCCTCCTTCTGGGCCCCTTGGACCCCTTCCCATTTGCAGAGATCCATCCCCGCCCCCTTCTACTCATTCTTTATAACTCCTTTATTTGTACTTTGTCAGATGAGAGATACCACACAGTATTTAAGCTTGTGTGTCAAAACAAACAACAGGGCTGGGGATGTAGCTCAGTGGCACAAGTGCCTGCCTGGCGAGGGCAAAGTCCTGAGTTCTATTCCCAGTACCAAAAAAGAAAAGCAAAAACAGAAAACGGCCCGACTCTGAGACACAGAAGTTCCATCATTCTTAACAGTGTCTGGAGCCCGGAGTGGTATGTTTGCACTCGGAGCTCTTAGCACAAAGCAACCTTGGCCTTAGCCTCTGGGGCAGTAGCGCAGCCCAAGCACAAGCACGTCCCTGACCCGGGGGAGCAGGAGGGGACCGAGGGTGGGAGGGATGGGGAGGAGGCGCCAGCCCGTGGGGCCGAAGAGCGGAGCCGCCAGGCTCTGAGAAATCCCCGCACTCCTTGGCCTTGGACTTCTGAGAAGGGCTGGAACGTGGCGTTGTCGGGGTCTGCGGGGAGCGCGCAGCCGCCTCAAGAGGCTGGCACTTGGTCATGGTACTGGGCCTGTCCTCCTACCTAGAGAACAATTATCCCTGTGTGCTTGAGCCTGCAGGCAGAGACTCGCCCTGCTTCCACACCCAGGTGCAGCCAGCCTTATCAAGGGTGAACTCAGGAATTGGCTTCCAGGTCCAGTGATACCAGAAAAAAGGTATTGAAGGGGAACCCTACATCCGGTCACTTCGCCCAACTGGCCTGGCCACGCGACTCAAGGGCGTGGAGGAGGCCAGTCAGAAGCCCCTCAGGAAAACCTGGACCTGGACCCCAGCCTCCTCACCAGGGTTCTCCACCCTCTAAGTCACCAGAGAGGTGAGGTCCATTTGTCACTTCTCCTCTAGGTCCTTGGAAGGAAATGGAGTTACACACCATCAAATAAAACACTAACTTTGAAAGCTGGGTGGGATCGTTAGCTCCTTAAAAGATGGATAAATTTCAGATGACCTTGATTAAAAATAAAAACATGTTTAAGGGGCACAGGGCTGGGCAGTAGCTCAATGCCACACACATCTGCACATATGAGGCTCTGGGTTCTGCCCCAGACACCACAAGAAACAAAAGCCCTCCCCCAAGACAACTTCCCACTCAACACATAGACGTATGGAGTGACAGCCCCCTTTAGCTCAGTTCACAGTCCCCAGAGGGCTGCATAAGTGATGGCCACACCAAGGGCAGGCGAGAGCCCTTGGTTCAGGAGGCCAGCGGGAGCCATGCTGTCTTAAGCAGCAGAGCCCTTGGCCTCCAAACTGCAGTAGGAGGCCCAGCCCAAGGGAATAGCCAGAGCGTGGCTCTACCACCTTCCTGTGATGCCAACTTGCGAAGGGCAGAGGTTATGTGGGTCACTGTTTCGGGGTCTCAGTCCACGCTCCGTGGCCCCATTACCCTCAGGCCCATGGGAGGCATTGCAGACAGTGGGTACATGTGACAAAGGAAGCTGCTAGAATGAGAGAGTAAGAGGCCAGGCTTCCCGCCCCACCCTCAAGTCATGCCTTCAGACCCCAGCACCCAGGAGCCAGGCTTGCCTCCTGGGCCTCTGGGAGACCGGCAGACCTGAACGAGGGCCATCATGCCCATTACTCAGGGGAAACTCAGATCAGTTGCTCCTGCTTCCTGGAACTCTCATTGGGTCAGACAGGGCCAGTGTGTGGCATGGAGCGGCTGGGGAAGAGGTGTCTGTAGATTGAGTCTGCACTGCGTTCCCGCCCAGCCCCACAGAGGAGTCAACAACTCCCCCTCCTCTCCTGCCACCAAGGCGCAGGTCAGGGGTCACAGTCAGAGCCCCACCAAGGAACCAACAGAACCAGCCCGGCTGTTGGGTGGGTGCCGACCACACACTGGCCCAGGACAAAAGCATGGATGTTTCCCATGGAGCAGCACAGACCTCCAGCAGAGAGAACCCCTCAGGTGGAGCATGTTTCCCAAGGCCCAAGAAAGGCCAGGGAGCCTCAAGCAGGACACCCAAGTGCGCCGTAAGAGCGAGACCCAGCCCGGCCCAGCCACTGGCACGGTCGCAGCCCCTCATCCCCCTTTTCATCTGTGAGGTCTGATCCTGCAGCCGGAGTGCAGGCAGAGGTGGGGCTACAGGGAAGCAGAGCCCTGTCCCCTCTCGTCACTAACCAGGCTCGACGAGCATGGGGCACCACTGCGGCTGACACAGCCACTAGCGCTATCAGCTGGCTGAAAGGGACAGGTCCCACCCCGTGCCAGCAGGTAATGGGAAATGATCCCACTGAGGCACCCCAAGCACTCAGGAAGCATATGAGTCACAGCCCTCTTAGAGGGGCAGGATCCCACTGGAGACAGGGTCGCCCAGGCACAGGCAGCGGCCAGCCACTATCCACGATGAGAGGCTTTTCACAGACAGGGGCCTGCCGAGCACCATGTTTTGCCCGTGCTGTCCACCCACTGAACCTGCAATTTATCTGCGCGGTTCTTCAGTGTCTCACACACACACGAAGCACTGCCTGGTAACACGAGACACCTGGAGTATGTTAGCTCTACCTGGCGCCTTCTGCTCATGAGACTGCTCTTCTGTGCCATAGAAGGTGCGTGTGTGGTCACAAATCAAGGAGACATCAAGGACTCAAAACCTGCACAGGAAGCCCACAGCTAAAAGCTGCTTATGTTCAGAATACACTTCTGGTCCTCTGGAACTTGAAAAGCATTTGTCCAGAAGCCCGCATCCATCCTGGAGGAAATTCCCCTCTTGGCCTCCGAAGGACTCAGCCCTGTGACCCCTGTTTTTCACTGTGCCCTCCAGAACAGCAGGATAGAACCTGTCTCTGCCTGACCCACCGGGTCCGTGGTGCTGGAGGCGCAGACCTGGGAAGGTAACACACAGGATTTATCCTCTTCGTTTCTCACTTTGCTTTGTATTTCGGGGCTCCGTCTCCCACAGCCACAGTTGCAGCTGGTGACGAAGAAGAATAACAAAGGGAGGGAGAGAGATTTAATCCTTGCCCCTGGTCCGCAGATGAGATTTAGGCCGGAAGTGAGGAAGAACTAAAGACCATGGCACAGCTAAGGAGAAATATGGCCTGGGAGACGGAATTGTGTGAGCTGTGAGGGTGGAAAACAGGAGGAGAAAACACACAGGCAGGAGAGCCAGCCCAGGGCAGAGGAGAACTGTGAGGACAGAGAAGCAGGGAGGCCGACCCTCCCGCAGGCCAGGGAAACCACGGCTCTTGTACTCTGGAGCCCCAGGCACCTGGGCAGCTGCGGTGGAAGCCTCCCTGGCGAAAGCACATGCCGGGCCTGGGCACCGTCCTCCGTGTGCCTGCAGTCCAGGGTCTTGAGGCTGCTCCTCCCACCTGTACGCAGGACAGGCCCTGGCAAAAGCTCAGGAAGCCATGGTAGCTCGGGCTTCCCGGGGACAGAGGTTGCCACGTAGACTCTCCCCCAACTCTGAAGTGCGCAGGCTCTCCGCGGCTCCCAGAAAGGGCTCAGGATTCCCAGCGCGGACATGGGTCAGAAATGAGGGAAAATCTACACGGGTAGACCTGAGCACACAGCAGGCCCGACCAGAGTGAGCAGGGTGGACCAGGTCTGAGAAGGATGAGGCTGCCCCTGCTTCGCGCCCCTCATCCTCCTCACAAGTCCCAGACGGGTGGAAACTCAAGGTTTGTTTCATGCTTTCATTTATCCATTCAATAAGTACGATGATCCTATCAAACAGGAAAATGACGAAAAACCTTTTGCTGAGATGGGGTCGCACAGCCAATGCTGGTTGG
This sequence comes from Dinomys branickii, assembly GCA_004027595.1. Classification (NCBI taxonomy): domain Eukaryota; kingdom Metazoa; phylum Chordata; class Mammalia; order Rodentia; family Dinomyidae; genus Dinomys; species Dinomys branickii. Next base: position 6,561 of record PVLD010014920.1, read on the forward strand.
AAGACACATTCTTCCTTCGACGCCACACCGGAGGCCTCAAGCTCACTCCCAGCAGGTGCCATCACGCAGCTAGGACCACTGAGGCTCTGGGAAGGAGGTTGTGTTATTCATTAAAGAAAGAAGAGAAAACTGCTGTAAGAGAAAGGCGAATTGAATGTATTATGCATGTCTCTTTGGACTACTGGGCCCCAGAGGACTCAGTTCACAGTCCTATAGCGTTTAGTTTACCTGAAACGTTCGTAGCAGGTAGTGGACCAGCAGCACCAGACGCTGAGCAGCAGGAGGACTCTGGTGCCCACCTTGGGGAAAGGCCTCTTCGTGGGCTGATCAAAGTGTCCTGCCCTGTGGTGCTGGTGGCATAGTGAAATGCCCAGAGCATGAAGTGGTTGGAGTGTGTGGTGTGAGTTCAGCCTCACAGAACCATGGCTCTGAAGATGTGTGAAAGTCACTGACAGCAGAGAACCTTTCAGCTGAAGCCTAAGAAAAAGCCCCAGGCGGGATTCTGTGGACTCCATGGAGGCGGACTGCAAGCCCCTGGGCAGGAAGAGCACGAGAGAGCCCAGAACCGGTGCCTTGGGACACAGGGGAAGCCAGTTCCCTTTAGCTGGCCTGGGGCCCACGAGGTGGTGTCAGAGGACACATCCAGACTGGGCCAGGAAGAACCAGGGTACTGATCCAAACTGGGCTTAAATTGCCTCTAGAAGGGAAAGAAGCAAGCAGCGGGGCTGCCCATGGCCGTGTGTGAGCTGGAGCACAAGGCTGTGTGCAGAGGTGTAGGGACTGTGGGCTCACCCTAGTCACAGTTTCCCTCATGCGTAGGAAATGTATAATGGAACGTGTATGTATCTCAGATTGATAAGTGGCATCACTCCCCGGGGAGGTCCAAACCTGTGCTTTGGTGTGACAGGCGCAGCCCATGGGGTACTGAGCACCCAGCGAGTGGGGTGGCTGCAGGGCAGGTAGCTCTGGTACTGCAGACACCAGAGCAGACAGGTGCCGGCGAGGACGTTTAGAGAAAGAGTGTGCATTGGCCTAAGGACTTGTGTCAGCACTGGCTCGGTGAGCTGGAAAGAGCAAGGCACAGCTGTACTGCAGGTAGAGGAAGAAACGGGAAAGCAGGGGGAGGCCTGGGCCAGAGAAACGGGAAAGGAGCGCAGGAGGCGTGGGTCACAGAGAGCAAAGCAGCTCTGGCAGGGGAGGGGCAGAGCACCTGAGGGCCAGAAAAGCTCCCGGTCTGAACCGGGCTGGCCACAGGCAGAAAGGCAGCAGTGCAGGGTCACTCAGCACTGGTCAGTCCGATGCCCCAGGGCGCGGATGGGGGCGGACTCTGCTCCGGGAGGGTCTTGGAATGAGTGGGTGTAGACAGCTCTTCCCCTCCTTCCTCCCCACGTGGAGCTGAGCAGAACCGGCTCTTGTAAGCACTTAGAGCTAAAAAGATCCTTGTTACTGTGGCTTCTCGTCCTGGGCACCCACTGGGCACGGGGCTCTGGCTCTCCATCCATGAGGAGCGACCCCAGGCTCGGGCTGCCCTGAGCTGGACACATCTGGCCCCAGAACCAACTTCTTACTCCTCCCTTCCCAAACCCAAGTCCACTGCTCCCTGCTTGAACAGAGCCCAAGGAACTGAGAAGGAGTTGTCAGGCAAGGAGAGATTTACCCAGGCAGCCTCCCTGACCCAGGGAAGGGGATCAGCACCCCCAACCCAACACAGATTTCAGCTCCTTTTAGCTTAGGCACAGGGCAGTGGGGGCTACACAGGAAATGACTGATGGGCGCAGGGGCTGGTAACCTGTGGACTCGGCATGTCTGGCACTCACTCAACCTCACATGTTCACATATAAATGATTGATGGCTGTGTGCTCAGGGAGGACTGGCTTCCTCTAGGGAAAGCTTTGAGGCACAGCTTTCTTGCAACCATAAGCACAGCAACACCCAGGCCCTGCCCATTTTAGACTTTCTGCCAGACAGAGGCAGGAGCCTTGCACTCAGGCGCTGGGCCTCACAGAGGGGAGGGAAGGCCGCTAGGCGCTTCCTCCAGAAGCTGCATTTGCAGGAGCCCGGAGCTAGGCGGTCAAGGTGCAGAGTGGTGGGGCGAAGCCTGGTCCAACAGGTTTCAGTGGCCTCTGTGAGTCCAGACAATCCCAGAACGGCACCTGCAGCCTGCGCTGGCAGTGGTGGCTTGGATCCTTGCAGTACTTTGAAGCATCACCCACTCACCCATCTTCTGTGTACTGCCCCTTGGTCTGGTTTTGGGCTGCAGACTCCCAGCTGGAAGCCAAAGGTAAGATGGTAGAAGAGGAATGCTGTGCATTGTAGTCTCAGGTCATGCAGGTGGGTGTAATGTGCAGGTAGATTAACCCCTACAGAAAAGTTCCTAAGGAACCAGCAAGGTAACATGCAGATGCTGTGGACAGCAATCTGACTCTGCTGGACCTGAAGTTAGCAAAAACCTCCGAAGCCCCTACCCACATACCACCCCCATCTCTTGCCACCCTGATATTTTCCCCAAAGCCCTCTCCCCCTCCTCCATGGACCAGCTGGACCTCTCTGATTGTACCTGTCTCTTTGGCCCCCAGAGGCCCTCCCTTGGTCCCAGCCTCTGAGTAAGGCTTAGGAAGTGCACTCAAAAGCTGCTGCAGGATTCCACGGGAGGAGAGATTATTTCTACCTGTGGAGCCAGGGACAATGATGGCTTCACGGAGGAGACCACAGCTGACCTGTCCTGAGAAGACACACAGCTTCCAGCCGGCTGCTCAGGGGCAGTTGTGTGTGTCCTCGGCCCCCATGGGTCAGGGACAGGTGCTGATGAGGCTCCTCAGAGATGATGAGAAGGACTGGCAGCCCCTGCCACCCTACCCACCAGAGCTTCAACCCATGCCAGCACGTCTATTGTAGATCTCTAGCACACTGGGCAACAGGACACTAATCCCTGGACAGACCCAGCATGCTGTGACCCCTGGCCACTGGTGGTAGCAAGTTCTATGTCTCTGCTCAACATCCTGCACATCCTGAAGGTCCAGCACTAGGCGCCCATCTGACAGGGCAGTGTCCTCATACAGTGTCAGCATTGAAAATTCATACATCAAATCCACATAATCTGCCAACCACCCTGGTCTGGCTGCTCCAACTGTGGAGTATCCACCATCCCCTGGGACCCAGGGCTGGCTGGGTGCTGGGGCCCGGTGCTGCTGCCTGGCCCTGAGAGGGAGGATCTGACCACACAATCAAGCCCCACAAGAGGATCATGTTCACTGCACAGCTGCTTCCGAGTGTGCGTGGCTTCTGAGTGATTGTGGAGCTAAAAGTCTTTAGTGGCCTGGAGATGGGCACTGCCTGACTAAGCTACACGCAGCTCAGCACACGATGCCTGCTGGGGCTGGCTAGCCCGCTGGCCATCGACCCTCAGACCACAGCCTCTGGGTCAGAGCTCTAGACCTACCCCACACCTGCCTGCCTCAGCCCCAGGCAAGAGCTGCCTTCCAGCCTCCCATTCCATCCTGCTACCCACACCAGAGCTCCAGATGCCCGCTGTGGCTCCCTCGACGCTCAGCCCTCACACCAGGTTAGTAAGCACTGTTGGTTCCAAGTCTGAGCTCCCTCGAGCTCCATCCAGAGAGGACCAGAAGGAACCCGCGGGGGTGATGATTTAGAGAAATTTAAATCCTTGGGTGGTAATACAGTGCTGTGGAAAATGGTATAACACTTCCTCACAAAGGCAAATACTTGATCCAGCAATTCTGTGTCTGGGTGCATAGCCAAGAAAATGAAAAGCGGGAGCTCAAGGAAGTATTTGTGCACCGTGTGCATGGCAGGATCACTCACAACAACCAAAGGTGGCAGTGTGCAGAGTCCACAAGTGACTGCAGAGGAAAGTCAGAGACAGCACGGAGAGGCCAGGAGCAACAGCTGGCTTTGAGGAGGGAGGCCCTGTACCGCACCACACTGGGTTCAACCTCACAGACACCAAGCTAAGGAGACAAGCCATTCAGAGGGACAGGCAGTGCCAGCTTCACAGACACATCAGCTCCAGGGCAGTCAGGGCAGGCCAGGTTCGCATCCTTGGTGCTTTCTGGAAGCAGAGTTTCCGGCTAGGAAGTTGGGCACCTCTAGAGATGGGCAGTGGTGGGAGCTGCACAGCGTGTGTGTAATCAGCACCACCACACTGCACACCTAGAAATGGGCACAAAGGTCGATTTTGTGTGTCTCCGAACATCTGCTCTGTTCTGTTTCCCCAGGACACGATGGCCAAGGCTACAGTGTCTAGGAAGCCGCTAGTGGAAGTGGCAGGGGTCCCCCTGCAGGCTGCCACCGTGGACAACTGGAGCCAGATCCAGAACTTTGAGGCCAAGTCAGACGATCTTCTCATCTGTGCTTACCCCAAGTCAGGTGGCTGAGGCAGGGCAGTCCCAAAGGGCTCCATGCTGAGCTGGAATCCCTGCCCTAGGACAGGATGTACAGGCACCTAAGACCCAGGTTCTGGGGCCAGGGGATGATGCTGGGGCCATCAACTGTATCAGGTCTGCCCTGCTCCGGGTGGACAGGAGCTTGACCTCTGTGGTTCCGTTCCCCAAACAGAGCAGAGATTCCTCCTGTGTGGCATCCCTCAGTCCCAGCTAGTGGGGGCCTGGCCCTGGCCTCCCTTGGTCCTGGCTAGCAGGATCCTGGCCATGGTGTCCCTCGGTCCTTGGTAGCGGGTTCCTAGCCATGGCATCCCTCAGTCCTGGCCATGGTGTCCCTTGGTCCTGATTAGTGGGATTCTGACCATGGTATCCCTCAGTCCTGGCTAGTGGGGTCTTAGCTAATAGGGTCCTGGCCATGGCATCCCTTGCTCCTGGCTAGCAGGGTCCCAGCTAATGGAGTTCTGGCTAGCAGGGTCCTGGTCACGGCATCCCTCAAACCTGGCTAAGGGAGTCCTAGCTAGTGTGGTCCTGGCTAGCAGGACTCTGACCATGTCCCTCGGTCTTGGCCATGGCATCCCTTGGTCCTGGCTAGAGGGTCTGGCTGGCAGGTTCCTGGCCATGGTGTCCCTCAGTCCTAGCTAGAGGGATCTTGGCTATCAGGGTCCCGGCCCAAGGGGAGCGGCAGCACCACAAATCTCTGCATCCATCATTCCCTCTGATGCTTCAGGGCCAGCTCTCTGAGGCCTCTGCTTCTGCCCTGTTCCGGCCCTCAGGGACAACATGGATTCAAGAAATTGTGGACATGATTGAGCAGGACGGGGATGAGGGGAAGTGCCAGCGGGCCGTCATTCAGCACCGCCACCCATTCGTCGAGTGGGCACGGCCGCCCCAGCCCTCGGGTGAGAGCTCCTTGCTGCCGGGCCTGCAGCGCACCGCCCTGGAGCCCCTGGCTCTCTGCCCCCTTTCCCCAGCTCTCCCCTCTCTGGTCCTCCCACACCGCCTCTGCTTCTGTGGCCACAGGTTTCCTTCTCCTTTCGCCCTTTCTCACACCAGCTAAGTTATTTGCCAAGGGTGACGCGTGTCCGTGTCGCACTCTGCCCTTCATCCTCAGAAGCACCCTCTGGTCACTGGGGACTTACAAGAAGGAGGACCTCGCCTGGGCCCTGGCAACATCTCCCCACACCATACAGAGTGAGGTGTCAGATGGAGCCTCGTACTCCATGTCTCGTGTTCTGCTGGCGAGAAAACCCCTTTCCGGGAAAGCCCAACCTGGAAGTTTTTCTTTTCATACTTAATTAACTAATTAATTAATTAAGAAGAAAACTAGAAGCAGAAAAGCTGCTGTGGGAAACTGGCAGCTTTGGAAAGTGCTTTGCAGAATGAGGGTGGACGATGACCCTGTCCAAACCAGTGCCCAAGAGAGAAAGTGCTCAGCACAGAGCCAGGACCTGTGCGCTGGAAACTCAGGGACACAGTACCTGGGACCCCTGGGGCCAGGGCTGGATGAGGAGGGCACATGCTCACCGCACAGGGGGTCCAAGGGCAGCACTTGTGTGAACAAGGGGCCGAGTCTGAGCAGGAGCGGAGCCTGAGCTGAGGACAGAGATAGCGGCGGCCCAGTGTGCAGCCACCTGAGGCACGTGGGCACCGATGCCCTTTCAGAGTGGCTCCCAGTTTTCTTCCCTAGCATCAGAGTGCTGTAGTTCATGCATACGGTCCCACACTCCCACCTCTAGGCACCTAAGAAAGTGAACACCAAACCTCAAGCAGATCTCTGTGCACCTGCACTCCCCACTATCACAGCAGCCCCGGAAGCACTGTGTCCCCAAACTGAAAGGGAGAGGAAACAGAGTCCGTGCACAGCAGGGGCGGCAGGCAGCTCCCGGCGGGACTCCGAGTCAGGCTGCGGCCCCTGGATGCCACAGACGCCATGCTGCGTGACAGGGACACTGTGAGTCTGTGTACAGGACCTTGCATGGCTGAGTGCACAGGGAGAGACCACAAGGAGTGGCTGCCTGATGAGAAGAAGGAGGAGGACTGGGAGTCGGGTCTGGTGGGCCCCGGATGGCAAAGCTCAGAGACGGGAGGTGCTGATGGCTACACAGCTGCATGAATGCACTGATGCCTTGGCTGTGACTGAGAGGTGGGGCCTATGCTCTATGCGCGAAGCCCTGGGTTCAATCCACAGTGCAGCAAGTGACTTACTATAGAATTACTCCTGGGGGCTCCCAGTATATGAAGTGAAATTGAGACGCTCCAGGTGACACTGCCCCATGCATGTCCTGGGTAGGTCAAAACTGTGCACACCAGGCTGTGGCTGCTCCCAGAAGAGGGTCCCTGGGTCGGCCTTCAAAGGCCTGCTGTGCACTCCCAGAGGTAGGTGCTATAGGGCCTTGTCCTCCTCCTCTGTCCTGGGTCTGGTAGATAGGCCCTGCTTCTCAGGGCTGAGAGGACTGCCAACCCCAGAGCATGGGAAGAAGAGGGTCTGGCCCTCCATGGAGCTCAGGAGTCCCTGGGTTACAGGGCAGGAGGTGTGGTCACCGCTGAAACCATGCTGTACACCAGCAAGGTCGGGGGAGGCTGCTTCCAAGAAGAGCTTCCTGCTGCACACTGAAAATCAAATGCTATGTTATCAGTGGTTCACATTTCCAGGCTTTCGAAATTCCCTCCTACCCATGGCCAAGCTTCCTGATCTTCAAGTAGAGGGATCTTCTACCATGAGTCAGGGTCCAAGTCCAAGTGCACCCTGACGCCTTCCTGCAGACCCAGGGCACAGTGCCAGCCTCTGACCACCCAGCACAGCTCACAGCATCACCTCCCAGCCACTGATGATTCCTTCGGCACAGAGCTGGGCTGCTTCTTCAGGGCCCTGTATAGTTTAGCACCATAACTGCAAAGAGTGAGTGTCCAGTGAGAGTTTTAAATGAGAGTAGGAATTGTGACTCTATTTCTGGGGATGGGAGGAGGATCACACAGGGCCCAGCACGTGGCTGCGCTCAGGCAGTCAGGGGGCAGAAAGTCTAGGCTCTAGGCCGGTGCTGCCCCTGCCCAGCTGCTGCTGGGCCATCAGTGGTCCACCCCGCACCCTGAGGCTGACAGTAAGTTAACCTGGGGCTCCATCCCCTCATGATTCCATAGTGAGAATACCATTCACCATGCACTGTGAGACCCCAGGTCAGGGGAGCAGACAGGCAGGTGGTGGGACTTCCCAGACCCAACCTGAAAGCCGGTCCCACAGAGCACGGCAGATACCAAGTAGAGCTGTCTCACAGGTGTGGACAAAGCCAATGCCATGCCCTCCCCACGGACACTGAGGACACACCTGTCCACAGCGCTGCTGCCGCCTTCTTTCTGGGAAAAGCGCTGCAAGGTAGGAGAGCAATTTGCAGGAGGAAGGGCATGGGCCTGGAGCAGGGTGAATGTACTTGTGGGAGAGAACATGGGCTGACCACTCCTCAGAGGGTGGCCACAATTGGAGCAGCCAGGGAGGCAGAAGGCAGGCGGCGGCTGCAGACCTTGGAGGCTCATGGAGTGGACAGGAGGCAGGAGCGAGGGGAGCTGGCACTCGGCAAGACCCCCCAGCCATGGGCCCCTGTTTTACTCTGGGACTCATTTGACCCCTCCCACTGCCAAAGCCCAGCCCGCTTGCTCACACATAGGCACAGGCCGCTCAGGGTCCAGGGCCAAGCCTATGCATGGTCAGCCAAGGAGCCCAGCAACTGTGGCCCAAACTCCTAGTCATCAAGTCCCCCAGCTTCTCTGGGAAACCCAGACACAGTGTTGGAGGGCTCACCCACACCCAGACGGCCCTTCCTAATGGATGACAGGGCACCAGGGATAGAGCTCAGCCACATAAGCGCCTGCCTGACGAGCACAAGGTCCTGAGTTTGATTCCGAGTACCAAAGGAAAAACAAACAAACAAAAACTATGCCTAATGGATGACAGGCCACCACACCTACAGGAGGATTTGCTTATGCACAAAGGGAGATCAGGAGCCAGGCTGGCTGATCGCGAAGCAACAGAACCACGGTGAAACCACAGAGTTTGCAGAAGGGCAGGGCAGCCAGCAGGAGAAGGTCACAAGGCCACATGTCCCTGCCAGCCCTGGACAGCCTCGGAGTCCTGTGGGATTCCACCTGTCACATTTCTCAGTCACTTTCTTCTCACCAGTTCCTTTATGTAGCTCGGAATGCCAAGGACTGCATGGTTTCCTACTACCATTTCCAGAGGATGAACAAAGTGCTCCCCGACCCCGGCACCTGGGAAGAATACTTTGAAGCCTTCATCAATGGGAAAGGTGAAAGAACACGCTCCACAACCCTCTCGCCCACAGCAGGAGGGTTACGGTATTAGTCATAGCCCTTAGTTACTGCAGGCTGATCAGGTCTGCAATTTCCTGAATGAGTGTACAGCACAGGCTAAATAAGAAGAGGCAAATGGAATGATTTCAGGACCCCAGGAGGATCAAAGCCTTCTCACAGAATTCAAGATTTCTTCAGGGCTAGGACTTCGACCTTCTCTGGGTTGCCCGTGTTTATTTGGTTATCAGAAGAAGGGAGGGAAGTACTCAAGAAGGGCAGAGCCACTCAAGGACTTCTCCAAGTAAGGTATGAAGTTAGTCCACTGAAGAACGAGATGCCTGAGGCTATAGTCTTCATCTGATCTCACCCAGGAGTCCTTGGCTGTGACCTTGTCTTGTCCTTTGAGGCTTTCTGGCTTCATCCACCACCACAGGTTCCAGTAGGGATTAGTGACTCACAGAGTTTCACTTACCATGAGTCTGCCATTTCCAGATAAGGAGCCTAGGTCTTGGACAGGTTCACAAGTGAACACGGAAAGCCAATTGGTTAATATTAAATCCTGCTCAGAGCCACTTTATAGTGGTCTGCAACAGAGATTGAGTCTAGGGCCCATGTGTGATATCTCATTCCCTAGATTTCAAGCACCCCCTGCAGTCAGTGCCACCACTGGCTGGAACCAGGGAGGCAGCTGGCAGCTTCCATCATGACCCGAAGCCCTCCACAAACACTTCCCAGCCAATCCAAAAGCCTCCACCCTGGGCCACTGGGTACAGAGTTCCCGCACCCCCTTAGTAGGGTGCCTGAGATGGCACATAACCAACACAAAGCCACTTTGGTGATGAGCTGGAAAGAGAACCCAGGCTGTCCCGACCCACAAGACCCTCCAAAGCAGCAGGTCAGGACCCCAGGACGTACCTCACCCTGAATTCATCTTCCTCACCCCGCATCCTCCAGACTCTGAGATTCTGTGCCATCCGGTATGGCCTCTTCTTCTCTGTGTCTTGCAGTGGCCTGGGGCTCCTGGTTTGACCATGTGAGAGGATGGTGGGACATGAGGGACAGATACCAGGTGCTCTTCCTCTTCTACGAGGACATAAAGAGGGTGAGCGCACCCTTCAGAGCTGTTTTGGGGCCTACTTCTGGGGGAAAGGAGGGACTGAAGAGCATCTTTCTGAAACTCTTCCATTCCAATCCAACACTACCCTCACCCCAGGACCCAAAGCAGGAAATCCGCAAGGTGATGCAGTTCATGGGAAAGAACTTGGAAGAAGCAGTGCTGGATAAAATTGTCCGGGAGACATCCTTCGAGAAAATGAAAGAGAATCCTATGACAAATCGTTCCACAGTTCCCAAATCAATCATGGACCAATCCATTTCCTCCTTCATGAGAAAAGGTTTGTGGGGCCTCTGTCAAATCTCAGCGAGTCTGGGGACACTGGCTACACAAGGCTGGGTCTCTGGATCTCTGCTGCCTCAGTGTCTGCTCCCGACTTGGCCTTGGCGCTGCACGTGCCTGCCATACACCACAATTTCCAATTGCAGTTTCTACATCTCTTAATTGATCTTAATTCCAATGCTGGAAAGAATTCCAACTGGCCCCACTCCTATGTTTTTAGGAATGATTTTGTCATTTTCATGTAAGAAGCAGCAGCCACCAACAGCCTAGAAGTCCCTTCTGCTTGCCAGGTAGACAGATGTATAGCCTTCCTTACTTGCCCTGCAAGCCATGGTGCATGCACGGCTTGCCAAGGGACATCTTCCAGGCCCCCCTCTGACTCCCTGCAGGCTCAGTTTGCTCTTCGCATGTTCTAATCTCCAGCAGTGCCAGAGCTCCTGCAGCAAATCGAAGTGCTCGTGCTGGTAGCCTGGGCTTGCACCCCATCTTCTGGCCCCACAGCCCCACCTTTCTTTTGCTTGTTTCCCCTAAAATTTGTATTCACCAGTGTTTGCAGTGCATAGCAATTCCATCCCTGGTCCAGCATGGGTACACGTAGATGGCACATCTCACTCTTCTTATACCTCTTCCCTCCCCCTCCCTCCCTCCACCTCCTCTGGGTGCCTCCACTCTGTGCCTGGGTTCCCTCAGATGTGAAGACATCCACCCATGGTGCACACTTGCTCCCCGAAACACAGACATGGCTGTATCATGTGCCTGTGTGCCAGCCACACACCTTCCCCCAGCACGAGGTCCCTTGTTCTAGCACAGTGGATTCGTGGCCATCCCCCAGTTCTCCTCTGAGGACAGACATCAGTCTAGTGCTCTCAGGGACGCCCTTTCTAAGCACACTGCCTCAGGCCCTGCTGTGCCAAGGTTCTTCTGTGCCAATGCTTTATTTCTGATTCCTAATTTTCCAGATGGGGCATTAGTATTTCCATAACTAAAATTATTTCAGTTACTACAAGGTGAAAAATTATATCTAATTCTAATGGGTTCTGAGTTATTTTCATGGAGATGTAATCCACATACAGAAACATACAGATCCGAAGTGTACAATTCAGCAAGTTCCAGCACACACATACAGCTACACTCCCAGCACCTGCTCGATCACAGGGTCACATCTCATCTCCCCAGAGAGCACCTCTCATGCTCCTTCCACTCCGTCTCAACTGCAGAGGCCACCACGGCCTGACTCTGCTCCTACACACTGACCAGAGGCCACCACGGCCTGACTCTGCCCCTACACACTGACCAGAGGCCACCACGGCCTGACTCTGCCCCTACACACTGACCAGAGGCCACCACGGCCTGACTCTGCCCCTACACACTGACCAGAGGCCACCACGGCCTGACTCTGCCCCTACACACTGACCTTGTCTGCTCTTGTGTCTGGTGTCTCTGGTCACCACAATGTCCCGATCCCTCCAAGTGGCTATGGTCCATCATCTGTCCACTGTTACAACTGCGTAGGTCCTAATGTGGCTGTACTGCCGTTAGGGTCAAGCTGTGCTGGGTCCCTGCTCCCTTGTGTCCATTGTGCTGAGAGCCCCATCCTCCTGCTCAAGTGCTCTGGGCTGCTCCTCGGGGCCAGGAACTGCAGGCCAGCTGCCGTCCCCTAAAGGGGACCTGGTGTGGCTGGCTGTGGACAGGCAAAGCCCTGGCCAGCACTCACACACGAGTCAGGATGCCTGCCATCAGTCAGAAAGTGACAACCCTGCCTGTGTTTCCATCCTCTAGGGACTGTGGGGGACTGGAAAAACCACTTCACAGTGGCCCAGAATGAGAGGTTTGAGGAAATCTACAGGGAAAAGATGGAAGGTACCTCCATCCACTTCCGCCCAGAGCTCTGAACAGGCCGAGAAGAAGCCCCAGTTCAGGTCTCGGCCTCAGCCAGAAGAAGCTCTGAGAGTGTGTGGCACACACAGCCTGGTGCCACTGCTCTGAGACTGCTACCGGGGCATCACAGCTTCCTTCTAAGGAACATGTCGAATTCCAGTTTCTCCATAATTCATTCCACAGTAAGAAACAAGACCACTTAATAAACTCAGTCAAATATAAGACTTGGCACTAGAAGGATTTTTTAAAATCCCCATTTGTCTGGCAGGTTTACCCTCAGATTCCTAGTCTGCAATACAGTAGCACCTTGAGTACAAACCCTGGTTGGTTTTGTTTAAGGACGCTATTCAGTCACACTCGATAAAGCTGAGAACATCTCAGTAGGCGTGGGGACCATGGCAACAGGGTCTTGTGTGGGAAGGAGGAGCTGGAGCGTGGGTAAGGGCTGGGGTAAGGAGTGGGGTGAGGACTGGGGTTTGGGAAATTACTGAGAGGAAAAACAACAGGAAAAAGGACTCCACAAACCAATCTAACAGGAAGGACACTCTCTGAGGACAAGCCAGGGTGGGTGAGCGCCACCTGGAGGTGGTGGAAGATATGGAGCCTGACCAGTTACCAGTGGGCAGATTCTTAATGGGATTTTTGCAATAGCCAGATTTTATAAGGAGGCACACAGATGTGCTCAGCAGAAGTTTGAGGATCCTAACTAAAGTCTGGTCAAACATAGAACCTCTACCATTTGATGTAAACTCATTATCTTCCTTTTCCCTCATCAACTGGGAACAAAACACACCAACTTGGAGGTTTAGGATGTGCTCAGGAGCAAACCAGCACTAGTGCGTGTGATCCTGCCGCAGGATGCCATGAGACCAAAGAATGAGGCGGACAGATGCAGGACTGTGCAGACTAAAAAGTGCGGAGACTGGCTGGAGGAAGTGTGGCTCTGGGCAGCAGAAAGACCGGTTGGATCCCATAAGTTGGGTCAGAAAGAGGTGTCTACTCATGGGTTACGACAGTGACTTCCTCCTGACAGACTCCAACCTGGTCTATGTCAAGCTAATATCAAAGGGTCAAGCACATGCCTGAGCTCTGTGTGCCACTCTCATGGATTTGCCTCTTATATTGGCTGGGACACTGCAGCAGAAACCGAGGAGGGTCACTCTGGAGCAATCACGAGTCACAACTCAAGATGGCGGCCATCATGTCAAGCTAAGCACATACAGTGCCCCACCCCTTGTAACTAGTTATCATCGCACACCCTCCTACCCCACCCTGCTTCCATGATGCACCCTGAGGCAGAGAGGGGTTTCAACACTGTGGAGCTGCGGTGCTGTGAGGCCCTTAGTACAGCATATAAACAGAGGCCACAGCAACAGTAGAAGCCCAGCAATCAAAAGACAGATGTGTTACACAAGTGACCATAACAATAAATGTTTCCCACGAGGAGCCCCAGGAACCAAACCTAAGACCTCATTTCTCTCCTACACACGGGGTAGGGTTGGATGGGACTGAGTGATTAGTAGGGGTTTTTATGTGACACACAAGAGTGGTTATATTAGACTGTCATGTTGGATACAGATACAAAATTCCATTTTGACAGCAGCACAGTTATAACATCCCTGAAATGCAGCTATGAGAGAATAGCACAAGATCATCTGCTGGCTCTCACCAAGTGCCTGCTGTTTAAGTATAGCCAGAGCTTCAATATATACTGTAATGTCCAATGGGACAAAGATATTGTCCCATGGGACAAAGGTATACTGCAAGCCTGGCTAACGGGACAAACATCAGGGCTGGGTAGTCATACCAGTTGAGGGCAGAGCAGATCCACCTCTCTGGATGGGGCAGGGTCAGTTAGCTGAACTAGATGCAGGAGTGGTGAGGCCCTTCCTTGTGCCTATGTAAACCTCAACACATGCCAGTCAACTATCCTGGGGATAACCAGGTGCTATGGTTCAGATCTAAAATGTCAGGCTGGAGATATAGCTCCACGGTGCAGCACCTGCCTGGCAAGCACAGGTCATGAGCTCAATTCCCAGTTAAAAAAAAAAAAAGATCTGAAATGTCCCCAAATTCTCATGTGTGCAGAGGGTGAGTGGATCATGAGGTCTTTTATACTCACCAGTGGAGTGACCCACTGATGAATCCAGAGCCAATGCGCTGTGAGGAGGTAGTGTCTGTCAGGAACAACGGTCACTGGGGGCCTGGCCTGTGAGGGCATCTCTCCTCCCACCCCTCCCTTCTGCTCAGAACCATGCAAGCAGCTCTCCTCGCCCAGGCCCTTCTGCCATACCATTGTGCCTTGGAGCCAGCATGGACTAAAACTGAGCCAAACTGAGCCATGCAGCACCCTGTTGTCCATGTTCTCAGCCCAGGAAGAGAGAGGCCAAGAGGAGGGAGAGGCCAAGAGGAGGCACACTTCCTCCAGGTGTAACTCAGGCAGCTTGGCGCTGATGGCCTGTCTCTGCCCACAGCGATGGCCATCCTGCTGCAGGAGCAAGATGCTGCCCTTCCTCACCACAGCTGGAAAAGGGGCTCAGAGAACAGCTGCTCCAAACCCAGCATCTCAGGTACCTGTGTCCCACCAGGTGGGCCACAGGCATTGACATATGAGCCACCCTCCTCCTGGTAAGTTGCAGCATCCTAGGGTCTCCCTACGAAGGCTTCCTCCCTGGCCCCTTTTCTCAGTCTCCCACTCTCTCTGCCGAAAGTTCTGGGACAGCCCACTCCTATTGTCCTCCACAGAAAGGGAGGCAGATGAGGTAGGCTGGCGCAGAGCCCTCTGCAGCTCTGCTGACTCCTTTGTTAGTTATAGTTTGGTGGAATCCTGGGGTTTCCCTGTATAAAACCATGCTCATCTGCACATCTTTTCCTCCGAATCCACCTTGTGATAAACCAGAAAAGCCAGGCAGGTCCTGCCAACTTCTCTTACCGGTGGGGTCACCTTATCTCCCTAACTGCTATGCTTTAACTCAATCACAGAAGATAAGGCTTATGTTTTCACGGGAGGCTCATAATTAATGTGTTCACCCAGCGGTATGCATCAACATTCCCACTGGGCCGCAGACACTCCCCCGGCAGAGAGAGTAGAGGGCTACAGGAGGCTAAACCCCTCTCTGAGAAGCTTCCACTCCAGCGAGGGCTGGAGAGTGACGTTAAATAAGCCGATAACATGATGTTTAAGGAGGGTTGTGTCGTGGAGGAAATGGAGCAAGGCCCAGAGCAACAGAGGTGCAGGTGCGAGGACAACGAGGTCAGACAAAGTCTCCCCACAGAGAGAAGCAGAAGAAACCAAGCGGAACAAGGCAGAAAGGTAGGAAATGAGGCTGAGGCTGAGCTCGGATTTGGTCTCCGATGTGCTGAGGAGAAGGACATCGTCCACTTGAGTTTTAAAAGCACTGCCTGGTTGCTGCACAGACAGCAAAGTGAGCAGTGAGAGAGGAGGAAGCTCCATTGCCAGAGGCTCCTGGGTAGCAGTGGGGCCTGGTGTCCATTCCAGAGCCAGTACCAGAGGGCTCAGCTGGGGCAAGGGAAAAGCGGCCAGGAGAACTCCTGCGTCTGTTGTGGCTGTGGCCACATTTCAGCCACCTGCTCTCAGAGGACTTTGTCCCCAGCCCTCGTACACTCAGCGTGGAGCAGCGAGGGCCACCACCACACATACTGAGCTGAGCATGCCGCATGTTCATGACAGAGTGGGGGCGGCTGCCACCACAGGGCTCTGGTCTAGAAAGTCAAGAACTTCTCCCTTCAGGGAAACTTTCCTTCTCTATAGAAGCTGCTTGCTCTGCACTCTTCGCCTGCTTCCAAGTGCTGATTCAGTGTTCAGCTCACGTCTGTCCTACTGCCTCTGCCTTAGAGCTCACACACCCCACTCCACATTCTACAGGGTAGGTGGTAAAGAGCACAGGTTGGGAAACTTTTAGGTAGCTAATTTCATCTTTGTGGGACTTACACAATCTCTATAACATGTTTGGATGTTTTTACAGCCCTTTATAAGTGTGAGAACCATTTTTGGTTCACTAGATTTGGCCAGAAGGCCGTGGCTGGCCCGCCCCGGTTCAGAGTGTGGTCTCCAGACCCTGTCCGGTTCCTGGCTCTGCTACTGCTCAACGCTGCGGCCTGGAATAAGTCACTTAGCCTCTCCATGGAGATAATTCCCCAGGAGTAGCTCTATCTTTGCTCCCGATTTTCTTCTGAGGATATTTATGTAGGAAACATCTTTAGAGAGGCTGTCTCTGCTCTGAAGTAAGGAGCGATCCCGCTCACACCCCGGGTCCTAACTATGGCCACCCCTCTGGAGCAGCAAGAGGGGCATATCCCCCTCACACAAGATGTGGGCTCCCTGGGCCACACCCCTCGGCTGTGACACAGCCTCTCCTGTGCCACTGGGACGAAGCCCATGTCTGTGCACCAGCTGTGCCTTGAGGAGGGAGGCCCTCTGCCCCTGGCCCAGGTGCTCTCCTGTCCTTTGCTGGCCTCCACAGGCAAAGCCTGAACTCCTTCCCACCATCAAGGCCCTGGGTGCTGCCCCACAGGGCCATGAGAAGCCCAAAAGATCCACTTCACCCAGCTCTGCACTAGAACAGTTGGTGGCACATGTAAAATTATATGATTCAACTCACTAATACTATAACTTCTTGTACTTATCCTTCATAGAAAACTCTCTCCTTTCCAATGACAGTCATTTGGTTGTGTTTTATTGCCTGGCTGCTCCCTAAACCACAGCTCCCCCTGGAGCAGGGGCATCCTCAGCACTCACTGAGTCAGAGAATGCCCCAGCTCTTCTCCACAACGTGCCCCACATTCTCTGCCCAGTTCTGGGAGATCTGGCTGCATCCTGTTTCACATTAGCAAATTTTTTAACCATATGTAGCCTATTCATAAACTTAGGTGAAGTTTTTCAACTCTGTCCCCCACCCCAAGGGGGACATCGAGAGAGCACCTGGGCCAGGGAGAGAGGGTCTCACTCTGTTTTAATTTCAAAGAGCCCTTATTACTCAGGCTCTTGCTTTTCAGAGTATCCCATTGCGTTCTGTGTGCCCAAAGTCACTCAGTCACTTCTGGAAGGAGGAGGTTTATCCAAGTGCACTAGTTTCCTAAGATAACTGCTCAGTGGGTGTTCACATGCTCTTCTTCATGCTACCAGCAAGCAGCTGAGGACTCAGTTATCTACCGTAGCCCAATACTGAAGTCACTGCATCTCGAGCGGCTGAATGCAGAGCCCCACCATGGTGCACGGACAGAGATGCACCAGGAGCAACATCTCCACTCCTCAGAGCCTCTAATTATCCCTGCTCTGGTGCCCATACTGATGTCCCATTCCCCAGAGGACCACCACTAGTCACCAAAAGTGTGTTCAACTTGCAGTTTATGTAACTCAATCTCTAACATTGTATTGTTTGTTTCAGTTTTTTTTTTTTTACAACCTTTTATAAATGTGAAAACCATTCCTGATTCACTGGACTAGATTTGAACAGATGGCCAAAGTACCAGGAGTTGGGAACAAAACTTAATTAAAATATCCAGGTTATAGTACTCAAGGCCGTCTCACAGCTTTCTAGAGCGGCTCCCATCCAGCCTCTCCTGGGCCTGACCCAGCTCTGGCTGTCTCAGAATTAGAGACCCTACCATCCTGACAACTCCTGCACAGCCTCCTCCCACATTCCTAAAAACTCTTGAGGGTTTTCTCAAGGTTCTTTAAAGAAAACTTGATTTTTCAACAGTCCCTTGTTTTAGGGTCTTTTTTTTTTTTGCCAAAGATTGAATCCCATCTTTTATGCCTCATAGCAATCCTCATTTCTGGCCCGTGGAAAGAAAGATCAACATGTTCTGGTTACTTTGAGGCTGATGGGACCTTGAAAGGAGCCACGATGAAATGCACAGGGCTCTGGAGGCAGAGCTGGTCCCTGGCATTTGAGCACTAAGTCTCTCCTGGTCACCAAAGCCTGGCCATGGCTGCTGACCAGCAGGTGACGTGGGCTCCTCACCCTCCTTTCCCCTTTCCCTCCAGAGCAGGGAAGCTTCACCCCGAGTAACCCATCCCAAGTGTGACTGCCAGTCACTGGGGACCTTAGTGACACCCAGCGTCCACATCTCTCGGCTCATCTGCGGCCCCTGACAGCGTCACCACTGCTGCTTCCCAGAAATGCTCTGTCCCTAGGCTTCTCTGCCATCAAAACTTCCAGACTCACTTTCTCATCTGTTCCCTTCTTCTTCCTCAGGTGTTTTAAAATTCTCTTCAGTTTTGTTTGTTTTTCCATCTGTTCACTTCCTGGTTATCCACTCGCTGTCTTCAGTCTGATTTCTATGCTCTTAACTCTAAGATTCTGTCTTACTTACTTATCTCTCGTTGCTCAGACAAAATACCCAAAGCCAAAAATGAAGGAAGGAAAGGTTTACTTAGCTCACAGTTTGTGGAGGTTTCAGTCCATACTTGACTAGCACCAAGGCAGAGTGGCACATGGCAGAGGACAACAGCTCATGCCAGCAGAACACAGCAAAAGCAGCAAGAGCGAAAAAGGGGAGGAGCAGCAACAAGCAGCATCTTTCCCTCCCTTACACTGTATGTAAACTACCTGCCCTGGTGTGGGTGTAGCACTCACACCCATAATCCCAGCATTGGACCATGGCTCAATCATAAACTGTAGAAGCCCACCCCATGACTGCATGAGGCTTTGAGGGGACACCCAGACAGAAACCATAACAGGTATGTATCTTCAGGCTACACTTTTTTTTGGTACTGTTATGGTTGATACATTGTGTCAACTTGGGGAGTCTAGAGGTTTGGTTGAGTGATTCAGCAGGAAGCCAGGGTGCTTACTTTGTATACATCCTGAGCCTGTGGAAGAGGAGGGCATGGAGACTGTGAGAACTACACGCCCCCGGGTGGGTGTAGGCTGTTTACAATGCAAGGGAAGGAGAAAGGCTGCTTGCAGCCATTCCTCCCTTTTGCTGGTTGTTTTTGCTGTGCTCTGCTGCCATGAACAGTTTGCCCTCTGCCATGTGCCACTCTGCCTCTGAACCAGTCAAGTATGGACTGAGACCTCCATGAACTGTAAGCTAAATAAACCTTTCCTTCCTTCATTTTGGGTGTTGGGTATTTTGTCTCAGCAACAAGAGAAAAGTAACCAAGACAGGTACTAAGGATGAAATGCAGGATCTTCATACTGAAGACATCACCAGACTTTTAAAAAAAATTTTTGCCATTGAGTCTCTATATGTCACCAAATTGCCCAGCCTGGGCTCAAACTCCTTCTGCCTCAGCCTCCCAGAGTGCTGGAATTACAGGCATGTGCCGCCACACCTGGATAAATCTTATTCTTGGGAACATCAAACTACCATTTGGATATCCCACTGACATCTCACATTTGGTTCCTCATCTAAAACTGAGCCGATCAAATTCTACCACTAAATCTACTTTGTCTGGTTTCTCATTTTATCAGATAAGGCTGAAGCCAGACGTCTCCCATCATTCCCACGTGTCCATGACCTTGGCAGCCCCAAGCCCCCATCCCTTCCTTCCCAATGAGGAGGACGCTGCTGGTCCCACATCCAACATCAATCACCTCTTTGTTCAGCCCAGCAGAACTCAAATCTGGTGTTCACATCTTCTCCCTGTGTTGCCTCCAAGGAAATCAATCTCAAGTCCAGCTCTAGGAGTTGGCCTGCCTGGGTGGTAGGCAGTGTGGGATCTGGTGTGGAAAGAACTCAGGCCAGGCACACAAAGAATTCTCATTTGCTGGCCATTTCTAACCCCCTAGGAAGGCCTCAAGCATTGACTGTCTCACTTCCTCTGGACATTTCATGTACATAGGAAGTTTGAACCTGCTGCAGCAACTCTTCTGCCAAATCCTGAGAATAATGTGTTGAAATTAGGAAAGACTAGGCCAAGAGAAATTCATTTTTTGCCTGTCCAAAGCATGAGTTGTACCAGGCATAGTGGCTCACACCTGTTATCCCAGCCCTAGGGAGGCTGAGCCAGGAGGATCATCGAGAGTTCAAGGCCAGCCTGGGCTACAAAGTGAGTTCAAGGCCAACCTGAACTACATAGTGAGGCTGTGTCTTAGAAAGAAAAAAGAACACAGGTTGTCCGAATAATAAATTCTGTCTTTTCTATCAAATATGAGTGACTCCATCGTGGACTCTAGCTCCTAGACAGCCCTTCCTGAACACACTAAGTTACATAAAATGTCCACTCAGTTCCAATCCTGGGAACACAGCTACAAACCAAAGGTAGCTCATCATGGCACAAGGATTTTCTGTTCTCAACATTCCTCTGCTCTGCACTCCCTGCCCTTCAGCAGCCCCTCAGATTCCTCTCGTGCGATCTGAGTTAACCAATTGGGATCAGTTGAGAACCTCCTAACCAGCCAGTGGGAAAGAGGTCAGCTGTTTCTCCTGCATTAGGGATGGGGGGACAACTCTCTTTTGTCCTGCTGACTGCTACCCCAAGCTTGCACCCTCTTGCAAAAGTAAAAAGACTTGTTGAGATTTCTTGGTGTCTGTGTGTTTTATTATCTGAATCAAAAAATTGAGTCCAGGGGTCATTTCCAATGGGTCACCTCTAAAACTAGACCAATATGACAGGTATTTTGCCAGACAGTGTCTGTCTGGCAAGTGCAAGGTCCTGAGTTTGATTCCTAGTGCCAAAAAAATAAAATAAAATAAAATAATAAAATAAAAATAAGACAAGGGGGCTGGGGATATAGCTCAGTGGAATAAGCGCTTGCCTAGCAAGCGCAGGGTCCTGAGTTCGATCCCCAGTACCGCCAAAAAAAAAAAAAAAAACTGGCTAAAAAAATAAAAAATAAAAAATAAAAATAAGACAAGTATCTCCTGTCTAGATAACAACTCAGATATTCATTTACAAGCTCACAAAACTAGCAAGATTTATAAGTAATGCAATACTAGTCTCACCAAACCAGTTCAGTTTAAGAATAAACACCCCATAAGAAAAATCCTCATTAGTCATGAAAACTTAGGAGAGAAAACAATTAAGTTACTCTGGACTAACAGGAAATCAAACCAATTCTCTCTGTGTGTCCTATTCAAGTGGGTAAAATGATACGTATTTTTTTCTATAATTTGCCTTTGAAAGCAGACAAGAATGACCTGACCTGTTTTTTTCCTTCTGGTCAAACAGGCCTCTGCTGTGTAGAAGTGGGCAGTCAGTGCAATCAGTACATATCTGACGATGGATTATCCAATAAACGAATTCATCTTAATCCATGTGCCACAATGTGGTGGCTTGTGGCTTGTGCAGGACAACAAAAACCAGAATAACAGGTTCTTCTGAAAGCCAAATATCCAGAGCTGGACAAAAAAATCATACAGTGTAGGTCTTAGCTTAGAGTAGGACAAAATCTTAGACCAAAATATTGGAAAGAGAATTTCAGTATTTGGACAAGTGTTCTGGAAGAGCCTGAATTTATCTAAATCAAACCAGGGGTCACTTACCTCACAGGAGTGAAGCTTTGCCAGGAGACTGAAATCACCATTGCCTTGGGAAATGAACTCACTACTGTAGAGCACCATCTGTGCTGATGTAAGCGCATAAAAGGGGAGCAGAAGTGGACTGGGGCGAGGCAGGAGACAACTGCTACTGCTGCTGCTGTTGTCTGTCTGTCTGTCTGTGTGTCTATCTTTTTCTGCAGTACTAGGGATCAAACCCAGGGGCCCTTTACAACTGAGCTACATCCTTGGCTCTTTCCTATTCTGAGACAGGGCCTTGCTAAACTGCCCAGGCTGGGCTCCTGTTTGTGATCCTCCTGCCTCAGTGTCTCAGAGTTCCAGGATTATAGGAGTGTACTGCTGCACTCTACAGGGCTTGCACTACAGTTGCATGCCACAATGCGTGGACCCTACGTAACACTGGGTTTAGATGTACACAGACAACAGTATGGATGAGAGACCCTAGTATCTGGACAAGGATGGGCACTTGATCACATCCGCACTTGAGGCTACTCTTCCTCCTTCAAATTCCTATTGCCACCGCCACCCCATTAGCTATTAGTCAAGTCCCTAGGAAATGTCTTTTCAGCTTGATGAGTTTTTAAATGGTCTATAATGTTTATATAGCAGGTACAATTTTAGATAGGATGGTGCCAAAGCAATTACCAAAATTTCTTGTCATAAACAAAGTACATTTAATGGATAAATCTTTATTGAAAATCTATTACCTCTAAAGCACTGTGGGAGGGGTTATCACAAGTCTGAAGAAACATCTAACTAGACACACATGGTCCTTGCCTTCGTGTGCCAGAGTGGCACCTACCTGGGGGAGCTCTTGATCTTATCAGGAATCACTGAAATTAGGAAATGAGGCTACAATTTAAAAAATATATAGAAAGCTGGCATAGATGCACCAAAATTACATGTGCAGAATGAGGGCACTAAGTTTTTCTGTCCTAACAGGGACAAGATGTGTCAGACAGGCCAG
Source organism: Dinomys branickii (assembly GCA_004027595.1). Classification (NCBI taxonomy): domain Eukaryota; kingdom Metazoa; phylum Chordata; class Mammalia; order Rodentia; family Dinomyidae; genus Dinomys; species Dinomys branickii. The sequence goes on from PVLD010014920.1 coordinate 28,975, forward strand.
TAGAGTCCTAAAGATCTGCACCCCATGTTGCAGACGTTGGAAGTTCCAAGCTATTAAAGTTGAAGCTTGGGCTGGGGATATAGCTCAGTGGGACAAGTGCCTGCCTGGCAAGTGCAAGGTCCTTAATTCAATTCTCAGTATCAAACAAAACAAAACAAAACAAAACAATAAAAAAATAAGTTTGAAACTCATGGTTTTTCCCTTTATCTTAAGCCAGTTCACATAAATGTGCGCCATCCTACCTGAAAGACTGATCGTGGCAACACCCATGTGCAACCTTCTCCTTCCTGGACCACATCAGCCATAGGGGAGAAATCCAGGAGCAGGAGCTGAGACACATGGCACACGGCAACTGAGCTAACATTGCCGTGAACCACTTTATTACTCTGTGGCTTTGGGTGGCTTACTTTATGTTCTCTGATCCTGTTTCCTCATCTGTAAAATAGGAGCAAGAATGATAATTAAGAACATAGGATCTGACACATATTGAAATATTTAAGAGTAAAATGATCACATCTCCAATTGACCCTACATTATTATTGGGATGGAGGGCACGTGTCCTGGTTGAGTGGGACAACTGATAAAACAAGACAGCTATGAACTAATAACTGTTGAAGCTAGGCGATCGGCTACATGGGTACTGAACCTTTGTATGTGTTTGAATTTTTCCATTAAAAAAAAGTTCAAATAAATATGCAATGCTTAAGATGATAATACAGACATTCCTCGTTTAAAGACCAAGTTTCATTACTACGACTAGATCGTTAAATGAATTGGTCACTTATAGTATGTACATTACAATAGTCAGAACAAAGAAATGGTCAAAGGAAACTCTAACTTGATAACTTTGCTTTTATTTGCATAGCTGTTACATGTAGCGATATATAGGAGAACATAAAACAGTACTGCACAGTACAATCAGCAAACATTACAGTACTGTATAAGCAAGGTATATTGTAAAAAAAAATAAGGCTCTATAAAAAGATGCAGACAACTGTACAAAAAAGAAAAGGTGGGTTCTAAGTCTGAGGGCTGGGTCTCAGTCATAAGTCCAAAGAATCGTTGAACAGGTAGGTCATTAAATGGGAATATCTGTGTAGGCTCTGGAGTTAAACTGGATTTAATTATAGCTCTTATGTTGACAAACTTTGTCACTTTAGGCAAGCTACACAATCTCTCTACATTTAAATTTCTCCTTTGTAAAAGGAATTTAACAATAATACCCACCTAAGGTTTTTATATTGATTAAATGAAGTAATCCATTTAGAATTCATAGCAGAGTATCTAGAAAACAGTAAATGCTCAAGAAACATTATTTCTCCCTGCCAACACTAAGGTTGTTTTGTTAGATTTTCTTGTGTTTACTGGGTTCTTTGAAGAAGATTCTTTGGGGCTGGGGGTGTAGCTTAGTGGAAGAGCACTTGCCTGGAATGACTGAGTCCCTGGGCTCCATCCCTGATACACAAAAATAAATAAAAGAAGGAGAAGAAGAGGAGGAAGAGGAGGAGGAAGGTTCTTTGACCACAATGACCTTACTTCCTGTTTCCGGGCTGGTGTAGGATTTGAAGTGAGCTGCAAAATACCAGGAGGGTGCTGACTTCCCGAGCACTAATGGAGAACTCGGGCAGGACAGCAACACGGGGTCTGGCTCTGGTGCATGACAGTTCTCACTCAAGATGACGCTAGGGAGGGCCTGGGGATATAGCTCAGTGGAATAAGTGCTTGCCTAGCAAGCTCAGGGTCCTGAGTTCGATCCCCAGTACCGCAAAATAAATAAATAAATAAATAAATAAATAAATAAAAGATGACGCTAGGGAGTCCTTCCAGCGGAGTCTGCATGTTGTCTCTCTGTCCAGGGTTTGTGGGAATCAACCTTCTCTTGATCCCCTTGAATTTGTCTTTAGCTTCTCTGATCATACCAGTCACATTACTTGTTGAGTAAATGAATGAATGAATGAAAAAAGTGACAAGTACAATCAGGTTGTAAGAGTCATTGTTGTAGTGTCTAACAGCAAACTGAAAGCATCTGAAGGTCAGTAATACTAAATGTCTGCCACTGTGGTCAGTCCTAACCTAAAATTCCTGTGTTGAAGTCCTAAACCTGAGACCCCACAACGGGACCATATCTGGAGACTCGGTCTTATCTGAAAACGAGGTCATTGGTGTGGGCCCTAATCCAACACAACCAGGTCCTCCTTCAGCAGGAGCCCTGAATGCACGTTACAGGTACTGCTGAGATCAGCAGTCCTTCTCAGGCTCTTACTCTCTGTTCAAAGAATTTGAAACAAGTAATGAATGTAAAAGTTAAATGTCTACTTAGAGCAGAAGAAAGAAAGAAACATGACAGAAGTGCTCAAGAAGAAAAAGTGCTCTGAAAAGAAATGCTCTGCACGTGAGGGTGGCCAGTCAAGGTAGGAAAAGTTCACCCAGCAGAGTGAGGACAGCTGGCAAAAGCTCACAGAGCCCACGAGCTTGATGGCCATTGCATTTTTTATCCTCTTTGGGACATGAGATCTAAGCCATCCATCAAAAACCCTCTGGATCTCATGCCGGGTGCGTGGTACCAGGTGTCGGTCGGGCTTGTCTTGTTCCCACACCAGAAGAGCTAGAGACAGCTTTCCCGTATCAGTGTTGGGGGCCAGGCTCAGGAGCTGCTCTGTGCTCATTCCTGAATCTCCATTGTAATTGAGTCTCCAGAATTCACAGGTCCAGGCCGATTGCCAGGCCGCTTTGCCGCGCCCTCATCTCCTGCCTCAGATGTAGCATACAGAGGACACCTATGCACAGACACTAGGAGAAGGTAAAAACCAATGAGCCCAGGAGAGGCCTCGGGAGAAACCAGCGCTGCTGACCTTGATGTTAGACTCCCACCTGCAGTCTGCACCAAAATAGATGTCTGTCACCAGGTACCTCGCCACGGAAGCCCTGCAGATGAGAAAGTAGCAATGTCATCTGACTTACACAGCTGAAACAATTCTCCTCCCAGACAGAAAATCTGGAATGAAAGAACCGTTTGATGCTACAGCTGAAGTTTCCAGGGTTTTCTTGGCCTTGGCCTTGTTCTTGTGGCCAACAGCAGCCACAGCTCTGGATAAAACAAGGACACCATCACCACGTGCCCTCACTGACAGACACAGTATTCTCCAGAAAGCCGTGGTAGCCTTTATCACACAGCACCTCCCATGCTCTGAACTTTATCGGCCGGGAGCGCAATGTCCTTTCCCCCAGTGCTGATCACTCTCACACCTGACAAAACCCTCTTTGCTTCTGTGGCTTCAGCCCTAACCCCTCATGTGGTTTCTTTACTAAGCTGAGCTCTGCAGCTCACCCTCCCAGATGGGCCTTCATCGCTGCACTCGGCCTCATTCCTCTGTCATTTCCTGTGTCCACTCTGTGAGCCTCGAAATCACACACTAGTCCCTCCCACCTTTGAGCTGGTAAGACTTGTTAAAAATTATCCAGGCATGGGCGTGGTGCTGAATGCCTGTAGTCCACCACTCTAGGAGGCTGAGGCAGGAAAACCACAAGTTCACACACAGCCTGGGCCGCTTAAAGACTTAAAGAGATTGTAAAGGTTGGGGAAGCAGTTCAGTTTGAAGGCCCTGGGTTCATTTCCCACTACTGAAGAACAAAATTTATGCTGCTGGGCCCACGCCTACCTTCCGTCTAATCTCAGTCAGAAACTGGCTGTCTCTTTGCAGCCCTCTCAATCCTCATATATCAACGCTTGTTCTTCTCAACTGTTTCAAAATCTGCTTGCTTCAAGGCTCAAACTTTCTCCATGCAGATGAACTTGCTCTCATTCCCTGGACTCAAAACACGAGTAGCCCAACCTTGCTAGGAAGGGTACAAATGTCCCTAGACATCCCGAACCTCAAGACTCCCCATCCCACTGCCTTCTTAGCCTCTCACTTGAATGTGAATGGCGGGTGTGAAATAGCCTATACAACTACTAATATTCTTACGTGAGTCCTTTCTCCCCTCTGTTCCTTAGGAGAAGACGTGATGTTTATTCACACTGGCTCTTCCAACAGTACCTGCCAGAACCATCAGTTACCTAGCGAACAAAACCCCTGCTCCTTCCCAGTCTGCTAGTTCAACACCAGCACACAACACCTTCCCCCATGGGTCTCGGACAGTTCCACTGGTGTTAATTTCCCACGCCCTCATCCTGCACACTGGGTGGTTTTTGCTGCAGGGGGACATGGCAAGCCCTAGGACAGGAAGTGGGGGCATAGCCGCATGGGCCTGACAAGTGCCGTCAGGTTTCTCCTGCATGGATTTGAAGTTGGCAGGACACCAGTGGCCACGTCAGTAACCAAGCAAGGGTGAGGAGGAAGGGCTTGAATGGCACATATGGCACATATGAAATGCAGCCCGAAATGATGGCTGAAATGCTGCCCCACTTGCAAATCACGGGGGTTACCACAGCTTCACAGGTGCTAGCAGAGGACACCAGGCTCCTTGCAGGTCAGGGCCCGGGGCGCCTCTTCTCACAACAGCAGCAGCAGACAGGGCAATCATGTTCCCTGCAATCCAGGCAACTGGAAGATGAGCTCTCAGCAGTGGGCTGCATTACAGGAGAGTACTCGCTGCCTAATCTTTTATAGCAGAAGTGTGCCTGCCCTTTCTTCAGGCAGAAATGCTGCCTCTCTTCTGGAGCTCTTCTCTGTGCGTTCTTTAAAACATGGTCCAGAACAAAGGCAGACTTCTTACAAGATGGGTGCGATCGTGACAGACCCACGGAGAATGGGACCCCAGCCCCGTGTAGGAAATGACCTGTACAATTACTAATTACCCCAGCATGTACCCTAGCTCCCCTCTTATTCCCTGGGGTCAAAGGCTGTGTTTTATTCATCTTGGAATCACTCAACAATAGTTAAGTATAACTTGTTTAATAAGCTATAAATTGTGGCTCTACACACACACACACACACACACACCCTTACCTAGAAAAAGTGACTTATTTACTCCCACACTACACAAAAAAGTAATCTGGATAAGCTCTAGGAAGGGAAGGACCTATGCTGAGCCCTGACACGCTGCACCGCATCTGGCAGCAAGCACCAGGTCTCCTCAATGGCTACATGATTGTGCCTTGAGCAAGAGGAATCAGGTCTGTTTTTCTTGCCCCAGGGAGATGACACGCGTGAGACTGCACAAGAGCTGGGAAGGCTGCTGCTCCTGCCTGCAGGTGGGAACCAGGACTCACCAGTACAAACACCTACGAACCATGCACATTTGTATTCAAAACTGTAAAAATGTACTTAACAATTACAATGTAATGCCGGCTGCGCACGTTCATCTGACTCGAGGGCATATGACCAGGCTGCTCATATTTGTGTCATGGGGAGAAAGCATTGTACCCAGGGCCAGGAGTCTTCATTTTTAGTACTAGCCCCTCCACTCACCATCTTAGGGCCTTTGGCAGTAACTCAGGCCTCAGTTTCTTATGCAGAGTAAGAGCCAAGAAGTTAGACCACGTGAACTATGCTCAGTTTTAAGCCTTCTGTGTATTTAAACTAAATAACCACATTTTAGCCATACCCACAGAGTGCGTTTATGCTAAGACTTCTAACTGAAGCTCTGAAGACCCAAGGATAGGGTTTTCTGAGTAAAATGTACTGCTGTACTAACAACACAGAAAGGTCAGTAGTCTCTCTAGGCCCTTCCTAAGTAATTAGTGCATTCATTGTGGTTTGTCTGGGGAAATTGGTGGGCAACCTTCTCCAGGGGGGCTGCCTCAGTTGTCCCCAGGAAAAGCCTGTGAGCATCTAGCAGGGTCCTCTCTGTGCAGTGGACCAAACACTCGGCCTCAGTTTCCTATCCTGCATCAATAACATGATCGGGTCATTCTTATTTTCTTTGTGAGATTGTCCTGTGTTTCCCAGACATTCTTCAATGTACCTGTGTTACTTTAAATTGAAAGGAACGTATTCATCAAGCAGGTCACAATTAGCCTCATTGAGCTAGCATCTGCCTTAAAAATGTGCACGAATCTTCAATTTAGAGGATATGAAGCATAAAGAAGACAGTTTTCTAAAATATAAATAAGGTCTTTGCAATGGATTTAAGGGTATCAGAAGACCTCAGAGTGCTCACAATCATTCACAAATATCCTTTAGTTTACTCAAAGTATGAAAGATGATAACCATACTTAGGACACTCAATGGTCACTATAACCAGTCCAGTAAAAAATACAAGATTTTTTCCTTAAGGGGCACAGTAGCAGGGGCTGGCAGACAATCAAGGACACTGGGCCTGCTCCATCATCTCAGAGAATAACTGTCCTGTACAGCAACAACCAGAAAGGACAGTGGCCACAGGCTGCACCTGCATGAAGCAGTTCCTGGGCCCCAGCCCCCAGCCCCCCTCTTCTGGAGGCGCTGCTCCACCTGCCACCGTGACTCTAGACCACACCACTGAGCCCAGTGCAGGGGAGCAAGAGAAAAGAAAGGCTTCCTTTGGCGAGCTACTGACCTGCTCCTGGAATTCAACCGTTTCTTACTGTGTTTGTCCTTAAATTTTTCATAGGATCGGAATCTACAGAATCTACTTAATCTGGTTTTATTAGTACATGTTTGCAGTACATGATTTTTGGGCTTTGGTACTAGGAATCAAACTCAGGACCTCGTGCTTGCTGGGCAGGTGCTTGTGCCGCTGAGCTATACATCCGGCCCATATGGTCTCTATTTGTAACCAGCTCTTTTACTGCAAGTGATTTCTTCAAGTTATTTATCAAAATAGGAATATTACCACACATTTCCCTTAAGTCAAAGAAGTATTTGCCATGGCAGTGAAGTAGTTTGGGCCTGAAATGTAGTATCTAGCCAGGAATTTAGCTCAGCACCTGCTTGGAAAGTGTGAAGTCCTGAGTTCGAGTCCCAGGATCCTCCCCAAAAAAAGAAATGTAGTGTCTACTTGAGGTTCATGTGTATAATTTACTTATACTTTATTTATACATGCACATTTATATACACCTGTCATTTTACATACATTTACATATTATAGGATTATTCCACCTTCACTGTGTATTCCTCTTAGTGCACTGTAGAGAAAGCTCATAAAATCAAAGTGTTCATTTTTCCTTTTTACTGCAGAAGTAAATTAGGAAAGTGAAAATGAGAAATAAAAAACCCAGCAAATATGTTTTTACTTTTTACTTGTTCAAGATGATGCTGTTTAGCCTCAATTATGAGGAACAGAATCTGAAGGGACTAAGGGATTTAAGAAGTTAAAAAAGGTGGGTAATATGCTGAATAATTTTCCAGTTCAGCCTAGCCTATATGAATGTGATTCGTTGCTATATTTGAATTGTCAGGTTAGTGGAAAAAAGCATACAGACATCCTCAGGTCCATGACTGCAGTGTTGGGCAAATATTCAAGGTTATCTCAAATAGCATCCAGAGGCGGCTGCTGTGAATATGCAGCTGGATCCTCAAGAAGTCTCCCTGAACTCTAAGCAGAAATAAGCTGCATGGGAAAGAAGGGAGGGCACTGCTGCCAGCCTCTAGGCTTCCCTCCAACCTTGATGAAAGGTCTGTCAGAGGACATGGTCAGCTCCAAAGGCAGCCTTGGAGAGGCCCCCCCCCAGAAGCCATGAGTGGGGCAAAATGACCTGTGGGAAGAGTGACAATGGACTGAAATTCATCACACACTCTTAAATACATGCATTAGTCAATGCCTACTAGAGTCTAATGTAGAAGAGTGCAAAACATCTGTCTGTGCCCTGGAGACCCAAAAGACTCTGTGGAGGGCTTGGAGCCCACAGCAACGGCCCATGCGAATCTGTAGCGGGAAGCTGACAGATCTGCACCAAAAACACCCAAGGGCCAGTGCTGGAAGTGGAAGTGTCCATGACAAAAGGCTGAAGGATCTGAGCCAGAAGGCTGAGGGATCTGCCTTGGAAGGCAGGAAAAGATGTCCAAGATGAAGACGAGGACTGATTGAAGCTCCCTTGAAGGAAGAAAACAGCCAAAGCCCTTTCCAAGAAAAAAACCGCCAAAACATCTCCAAAGAAAAGCAGTTGCAAGGAAGCTCCTCCAAGGAAGGTCAACCAAAAGCCTGCCTTCCTATTCTCTTCTTACACTGTTCCGACAACATTCCTCCTTAAAGTGGGTCTTCCATGCCCAGAACCATGCTGACTCAGTTAAGATATTCTCCACCCCAGTGGACAGTTAGTCCATGCGTGAGGATTGCTTTGAAATCCAATGCTTTGAAAACTGGTAAATACAGGAAAAAACACTGATCCTTAGAGAATAAAATTATTAATGAAGGTGAGTTTCTCCTGAGGGAAGTATCTCAGCTGCCATAATAAATCAATGAAGAATGCCAGATTCAGAACATCACCATTTTGCAGCTCTTGAATTAATGGACCCAAAATAATCATCAGTGCTGCTCATATCACAAAAAGGCAGGCTTGCACACCTCCTGATGGAATTCCATCACCTGTGACCCTATTCTTCACATACACATATCTGCACACATGTGCAAAGAAGCACAAACCAGACTCTGACCAAACCTTTAGTGATTTATAGAAAACATAGTGAAATAATAAGGGAAAATGAGTCCATGGGGACACAATCAGTAAACCCAAAGACTCAACTTCTTTAATAACTGCAAGGAAAAATAAAGACAGATGATTAAAAGAGACTTATGTGATAACATGAATGCAGTTGCAATGTATAGGCCCTGCTTAAAATCTGAACCAAGCAACCAAATCCCAACAGTATTCGGGATAAAAAAATAAAAAAATCTGGAAAATTTGAGCACTGATTTGGTATGTGGTGATATTAGGGATTCATTTATTTGTGTGCTAAGAGTGTTTCTACATTTCACAAAGTGTCTCTGTCTTTTAGAGATACATTTAGGAACATATATATATATATATATATATATATATATATAAATGAAATATGATGTCCTGCACTTATTTCAAAATAATACAGAGAATTAGGCAATAGGTAAGAAAAGTGAAATAAGATTGACCACAAATTATCAATTACTGAAGATGGATGACGAATATACCTGAGTGTACACCTGTTTGGGGTAGGCACAGATAAATGAGGAAGTGTAGCTATCTCCCTGGACATGTCACCACAATGGAACAGAGGCCCTAAACATCCAAAACTATAACTTTTTGGGCCACACTTAAAAGTTTACATATACTGACAATGTCACAAAGCAGAGTACTTAGTAAGCCAAGCAGGATACCACAGGTATAGACCCATTCCCAGAAGGGCAGAAGAGGAAGACAATATTATTATTTCACCAGATCTGCATTTAATTTTCATAATAAAGACATAATAGTGATAGTTCTTTTTTTTTTTTTTTTTTTAGTTGCAGCTGCAGAAGGTTCCTAAAAGAATCTGAAAAACACACAGCTACACATTCCACGGTGAAAGCCCACCTCCCCCATGGAAAGATAAGGCAGGCATGTGCCCTCCTATTCAACGACATGCTGGAAGAGAAAGCAAGCAATAAAAGGCGTATTATTGAAAAGACAGAAAAAGTGTTCCTCTGCACAGATGACATGATTCCATTAAAAAAATCATGAAAAAACCTCCTACAACTAGTAAGTGAGTGTAGCAAGGTCACAGGATACAAGCTGTTCCAGGACAATTGTATATGGAATTCTTATATTGCTGTCCATTTTTTAGCATGGGAACTCGGTTTTTTGTTTTTGTTTTTAATCTGGACTATCAAGAACCTCTGAAACAAATGGTGCTGGCGATAATAATAATATAGCTTTTGATGGGTCGTGAACATTAATTCAGCAGGCTGGTTCTCAAGCAGTCAAGGCTCAACTCAAAGCAAAATGTAACACAACGCCTGGTTACCGGATAAGCAGTCATGCTCACTTTCACCATGGGCCCCTCCTCCCCTCTTCTCTGCTCCTCTGCTTTGAAAAGAAAGATGCTGGGGCTTGGGCAAAAGTCTTGCTTTCTGCAGAGGGAGCATTAAGTGCGTAAGAGTGGCCCCTCAGGGGGCCCGGGGCCCGCCTCCCATGCTCCATCCTACGACTCGTTTAGCTGACAGACCGCAATGCCCTGGCTCCTACACGCGGGGCAAAGCCTCCTCGCCGACGCAAGGCGGAAGCGGAAGCTCCGCCAGCTGTAGCCTTGGCGTCACGGGGCGGGGCGTCGGGAGAAGGCGACCTCTGACCCTCTGTTGGAGATACGTGGGATTGAAGCGAAGCGGAGGCGGCTGCCGGGTGCAGGGGGCTGTGCCGCAGGGATGGAGGTGACAGTGCTGGGGGCGAGGGTCTGAGGGAACCCGAGCACCGGTGTGGGGGCGGGAGGTGTCAGAGGGGGAAGAGGACGCGGGGGGCGGCGCGGCGACCCCGAGCCCCGCCACTCCAACGTCCGTCGCCCGCCGCGTCCGCTCCTCCTCGGCGGTTGTGACCCGCCCTCGGAGGGACGGAGCCCGCTGACCCCGGCTTGACTTGTTTCGCAGGATCCTGCCCAGGACGGGGTGGCAGCCCCAGCCGCCCCCGGCGCCTCGAGATCCAAGGTGGGCGAAGGCGCGCGGGCGGGCGGGGCTGGAGAGGGCTCGGAAGCGCGGCCTGTCGCCGGGACTCCGGCTTTGCTTGCGGTCACCGTTTCTTTTTTAAAAGACTCCTGATCGGGACACGCTTTGTTTACTTCGTGCTCCTGGTTAGCACTGCTGGTTTTCCGACGTTAAACAGATCCAGCTGTCTCGAACGTTAGTAAAGCAGGGTAATTTCTGAAAGTGTAAGTACGGTGAGGTGGAAAGAGTTGCCCGGTGTAGTGTAATCCCAGCATTCGGGAGGCTGAGGCAGGAGGATTGTTGTGAGTTCGAGACCAGCCTGGGCTACAAAGTGAGCTCAAGGACAGTCTGAATTACACAGCGAGACCCTGTCTCAAAAACACCAAAATAAAAAATAAAAAGTAAAAAAAAAGTGGAAAAAGCAGGATGTGCTGCCCCAGACCGTGAGAAGGAGAGTTGAACCCGGTCGTTTTCATGGCATCGCACAGGGCTTGGCACCAAGCGATCACGAATGATAGTGGCTTGTTGCTCAGGTTTATTGTTCAACGATTCCAGATCATACTGGCTTATTGCTTGGGTTTATTGTCTACGTACTGTTTCAGGCACTTGCCCAAACACTCGGTTCCTGCACTTAAAGGTTCCTGGTAACCGTGAGGTGGGTGCTGCTGTTCTCTTTTTACAGTTGAGAAAACAGCTCACACAGGTGAAGTAATTTTCAAAAGTGATAAAGCCTAAATTTGTAGTTAGACCCTAAATGTTATCTGATTTATCTCGTTGCTGTAATTGTGTTTTAAGTTTTCATACAGCCAGCAACAACTTTCAGCTTGGAATAAAATGAATTTTACAGCTTTTTATTGTGCAATTAAAACCTAGAAAATGTCAGTCTCTTACATTAGTATCTGTTAGAGATTTTGTGTTGATTTTTGGCCACTAGTAAGTATCGAGTTGAAGTTGGATTTGCTACTTTTCAGAAATAAGGAAGGTGTGCTATTTGGTTGGAATAAAGTTTTGTTTTGCACAATGTGTTGGTTTTTAGATGGACATGGTTTCTTTCTGTGGCATTTTATAAGTATGAATTATAATAAGTCTGTAATATCTTTCAGCTGGAGACCCTGCCTAAGGAAGATCTCATCAAGTTTGCCAAGAAGCAGATGATGCTGCTACAGAAAGCTAAATCAAGGTGCACAGGTATTGGGTCGAAAATGTTCATCTCAGCTAAACATGGTAGCTTTTTAACTAGCGATGGCCTGTTTTTATTTTCCTGTGGTTTCGAGTGCATCGTAGTCACCGTACTAGGATCTTAACATTCTAACCATTTACCCACGATGAGGATTTCCCATGTCTAAACTGTAGCTCCCTCTGAGTTGTTAATGTTAGGAAAGATGATTTTAGAAAAAGCAAGTTTGTAGAGTTAAAGCGTTTTTTCCTTGATATGCATTGGAGAGTCTTCTCACTTAATCATGTTTTCTAGGGGAGTCAGTTGAAATGAGAGAAACAAAGTTGTAAACCCAAAGACGTAATAAAAACCCTCAAGTAAAATAACAAGGTATTCCTGTTGCAGTATGAAGTTGATTCCCTATTCAGTTCCCTTATTATTCCAGTAACAAAAAGATATTCCTGTTCTTTATTAATAATTTCTAGTGGCTTAAAAATATTAACTGCCCTGCCTAAAATCTAAGACTTTCTGCCAGAAACAAAGATCAAATGATGTTTTGGAAGTTTGTTCAGCTTGTATTTAAGAGTAATTTATTTGGAAAGATGTTCTAGGCTCCAGAGCTAGCCGTGATAAAATACCTAGATTAACATTTACACTTAATCTGAGGTTAGTTACTACTTTTAAGATTATAGGTAAGAAGTATTTACAACTGCAAATAATAGTCTGGGATTCACTTCAGAGTTGTTGGGGTGGCTGGACACAGTGGCTTGCATGTAGTCCCTGTAGCCTCAGGGGGCTGAAGCAGGGGGATCACTGGAGTATAGGAGTTTAAGGCCACCCTGGGCAACATAGCAAGACTCATCTCAAAAAAAAAGAAAAGAAAAGAGAACTTAGGGTGATTAAGAAAGGAGAAGAAAGAGAAAGTTTCATGCAACTCACTAGTTCTCTCTTGAAGGATTTGTGTTTTTTTTTTTTTTTTTTTTTTTTTTTTGCCATATTGGGGATTGAACTCAGGACCTTGTGCTTGCCAGGCAGGCGCTTATTCCACTGAGCTACATCCCCAGCCCCAAGAAAGAGAAAGTGCAGCTTAGTACAGTACCAAATTAGCCAGGAGATAATTGTGGAAGCAAAGTGAAAGGTACATGGAGATTCATCAATAATCACTATTTTCTCTACTTTTTTGTTTGAGGTGTTCCTTAATGAAAAGGTAATACTGTCCTGTGGGTGAAATTAATGTTTCTCAAAGTGTCTGCTGCTTAAATATATTCTGATTTATAGATTTTGGAGGTTTTTTAGAGTATACGTAACAGTTTAGCTAGTAATATTTTCTGTTTTTCACTTCTGAACTGGAATCTTAGAACTGGAAAAAGAAATTGATGAACTCAAATCAAAACCTGTTGATGGAGGAAGCGATGATATTATTAAGGTAATGAAATGGCTGTGAATGCTGTTTATTTTTTAACTTAGAGGAAATGTCTGATGATGAGTAGAATTTTCTTGAAGGCTATCAGCCTGGTGGAGGTTACTTGGCTTTCTGTCTCGCTTTACCCTGTCCTCTCTCACTCTGATTAGAATTTTTACTTTCTTATTTCACTGTTAATGACTCCAGAGCTTTATCTGCAGGGCGTGTTCTGTCTCATATTCTGCTCACATGCTCTCTAATTGTGGTTCTTGTTCAGTCTCTGTCCTGTTCTGCCCTGTCCCCCTCAGAAAACCTACCACCCTGGGGACTTTAGTGCTTTGCAGTAATGGTACCTATAGGCCCTATAGACAGACCTATAGATCCATGTCGCTGGTCACAGCTGTGGACCTTGAGCTGAGAGTTACATCTCTAGCTGCCTAGGGAAAATCCTCAGCCTCACATGACAGCTGCCACCTCTGGCTGGCCAGCAGCACCACTAGGTTTTATGTCTGGCAACTTTAAAGATGCTTTCGTTGTCCAGTTTCCTGTGTCAGTCACAGGTATGCTGAAGACCTGTTGTGGCTCCAGGACATGGCTCCATTTGTGTGGCTTTCCTACCTTCTGGAGCCTTCTGTCTCTCTGCAATAGCTTGGCAGGTGGTGCTCTTGGGCATACTCTTGAAAGTGGCCTTTGGTAGTGACCCTGTGCGCTTGTACACTTCTTGTGTTGCCCCGCTGGCTGGGTCCCTTGTCACTCACTGTCTGAGTTGATCATCTCACTTCTGCACTTTTCCTAGGAAAGAACAATTGGGAGGTCAATTTTCATGTTGCTTTAGACTTTAAAATGTGTTTACTCTGTTTGATGTATGGCTGTAATTTGGTATAGAACTCTAAAGCTTTCTGCACCTGTTTTATTTTCGCTTTCTAAAGCAACAGTGTGACAGCAGAACTTTACCTACAAAGATGAGAGGTCAGCAGCCCTCCGGTGGGTTCTCTCCCACTGGTGTCCTCAGGGCACAGCCTCCCTGAACTTCTGTGCCCTCACCCTGTTGACCTGGGAGATCTGGGTGTTAGCGCTTAGCTCTGCTGGCACCTACCTAGAGGTGGCCAGGAAGCAGCAGCTGTGGAGGCTGAAGGGTGCGCAGAGCGCTTGGGACCCTCATCTAGAGCGAATCTTCCTTCCAATTTTCTACTTTGTCTAAGAGATGTTAGTGGCTTTATTTTTCTGCCACTATGTTCAAGTTTTTTATTTTGGAGTTTAAATATTTAATTTCACAGAGCTCATTCTTGACATTTGAATATTCTTTTTTTCATGCATCTTAAGATTCCACATGTTCTGTCTTTATGAGGAAATAAACTCATATTGTCTTAAAAGCTCACTTCCGTTTTTCCCCATTATCTGTTTCCTTCCCATTCAGTTACTTTTAATGTGATCAGCTGTGAAAATAGACAGCCAGGATTTTGAAAATGATCTACATTTTTTATGTCATCTCTGCCCATTCTCGCCCTACCCCACTAGTTTCCACACCCAACATAACCATTACCCTGAATCCCATCTTCCTCCCCTTGTGTAAAGTTTTATTGCATTTGTAAATGTCACTTAAAGATACTGTCTTGCCAGGTGTGGCAGCACACATCTATAATCCCAGCACTCAGGAGGCCAAGACAGGAGTGCCATGAGTTCAAGGCCATCCTGAACTATGTAGGGAGACCCTGTTTCAAAAAAACCAAAAAAGAAAAAAACTCTGAGCCTCATTTTAAATAAATAAAAATATTATTTTTTCCATTTTAGTTTTCAACGTCATCAGAAAGGTGCCATGTTGTTTGGAACAAGGTTTTTCCTCCTCGAGAAGGGCTGTATAAGTCTGGGTTTACTGCCCAAATATGGTTTCTTCAAGGACTGTGGGTGGGCACGTTGGGCTTGTGCAGCAGAGTACAATGCTGTGAACTGATCAGATTCATCTCTAAAGATTTAAAGGATTCTCAGAGGTGAATGAGTGGAATTGGAGTGTGAAAAGTTACATAAAGTCTCTGTTGTAGGAGATAATGCCAAAGTACATAGTTATGCCTACACTCTTGATATGCATTGATGCCATTATAAATGATGTCTTTTTAAAATTATGATTTCTTACTTGCTAGCAGTATACAAAATGGAACAAATTTTGTATATTAATCTTAACATCTAGATACTTCATAAAACTCACTTTCTAATTACCTGTAGATGCTTCTGAATTTTTTGTATAATCATATCATTGATAAACAATATCAGTCTTTTAAATAATGTCTTTTTAAATCTTCATTCCTCATCTCTTTCATAAGCTTTATTTCACCAACTAGGGTATTTGATACACCTCCTCTGAAGAGTCAGCGTCTCACTGTATTGTACACACATCCTCCTGCCTCAACCCTGAGTTGGTCCAGTCTTAATTGGAAGTGGTATAGTAGGGGAATTAATATTTTATTTATAATATTTACATCCAGATTTGTAGTAAAATGTGTCTTTTTTCTTTTTGTAAAGTGCTAGGATGTTGGTTTCTGATTTTGTAGACTCTTAGAAATTATTTTTGCTTCTATTTTGTCTGGGCAAATTAACACAAAATTGGCATAAGTTTATCTATTCCTGTCTTGGTTACTTTTTTCTAGTTGCTGAGACAAAATACCAACACCTAAAATGAAGGAAGGAAAGGTTTATTTAGCTTACAGTTTGTGGAGGTTTCAGTCCATACTTCGCTGGTTCAGAGGCAGAGTGGTACATGACAGAGGGCAAACGTTTATGACAGCAAACAACCAGCAAATGTGTGGAATGGTAGGCAAGCAGCCACTTTTTCTCCCTTACCTTGTAAACAGCCTACCCCCACCCAGGGGGCATGTAGCTCTCAGAGTCTCCTTGCCTTCTTCCACAAGCTCAGGATGTGTACAAAGTAAGCCCCCTGGCTTCCTGCTGAATCACTCAGCCAAACCTCCAGACTCCCCAAGTTGACACAATGTATCAACCATAACAATTCCCTAGAAATTTGATAGAACTCACCTGTACAACCATCTCTCTCTCTTATTTTTTTGGCAGTTTTTAACAGTTGATTACCATATTTTTTTTTCTTGAGTCAGTAAAGCAACATTTGTCTAGGAATATATATCTGTCACTTGAGCTTTCAGTATTTCTGATAAATACATGTTCCTAATGGTCTCTTCAGTCTGCTTGTTCTTCTGGCTACTGCCTATTCAGATTGTTAGCCAGTCCCAGTTTCTGAATCCACACTTTATCCCTTCTTTGAAACACTTGTTACCTTGAATTCCTTTCTTTGTTTTTTTTTTTAAACATTTCTTTCAGTTCTGGGTTCTGCCTCAGGGCCCTATTCATACTGGCAAGCACTTACATCTGAGCTATATCCGCAGCCTGTGGTATCTCCCATTCCTGAGTATTTTATTTATGGAGAGTCTTTGCCTGTTTCTCTGTATTGCTGCCTATACAGGCCCTTACACTATAGCTTTCTTTTTATGTTCTGATGTAGTTCATTCTTCTCTGCAATCAGCTTTCCAAAAATGTATTGAACATTCTCATATCTTCATGTCTTTTGTCCTTTTCTCTTTGTTCTTTTTTTTTTTTTTTTTTTTTTTTTTTTTTTTTTTTTTTTTTTTTTTTTGCGGTACTGGGGATCGAACTCAGGACCCTGTGCTTGCTAGACAAGCGCTTATTCCACTGAGCTATATCCCCAGCCCTTCTCTTTGTTCTGTTCCTATCTTTTTCAATTATTCTTTCCTCAGCAGGGTTTGGAAATGATGAGATAATTATGTGTGTAGTCAAGCCACCGTTTTTAACCTCACGCAAGCAAATCTTGCTGTTTTGAAACAGGCACTGACTGAGCGCCTTGATGCCATTCTTCTGGAGAAAGCGGAGACTGAGCAGCAGTGTCTTTCTCTGAAAAAGGAAAATGTTAAAATGAAGCAGGAAGTTAAAGTAAGGCAACATTTAATAGTTGTTTTGTACTTGTGGATTTAAGCTAAGACCTCAGGAAGCATCTAATACAGTTTTACCATATTATAGAAAAATGAAGATTTAAAAATAACTGGAATTATTCATTTACACGAAGAGTTAACGTTTATTGTTTAATCTTCCTAAAAGCCACATTGTCATTGTTTAATAAAAATGAAAAAAGTAAGTTGATTTTCATGTACCTTTTTTTTTTTTTGAGACAGGGTCTCACTATGCAATTCAGGCTGGCCTTGAACTCACTGTGTAGCCTTAGCTGGCCTTAAACTCGCAGCCTCAGCCTCCCGAGTACTGGGATTACAGGCATGCGCCACCATGCCAGGCTTTCATATAACTAAACACCATTATCTGTTCAGCTCTAGGATATTCGGTAGCATATTCTACTTTCTTGCCTGTTAGGTCTGGGCTGATTTTTTCTTAATCTTTTTTAATCTATTCAGGAGCTGTCAGTTGAAGCTTTATGACTTGCACAGGTTTATCATTTAAAAGAAAAATTCAGAGATTTTTAGCTGTCAGTTACTACTTTTAACAACTGTAGTGTTGCAGGTGTACATGGCTGGGTGGAGCCTGTGCAGAATGCCTGGACTCAGCACCGCTTCGCAGCTCTCGTTCATCTCCTCGGCTCTCTAGCTATAGCTGGTGCCTTTCTTGAGTGCAGGGCCTTTTGTCTTCCTCGAGTTATTTGTGCTTGTTTTTGTAATAGGACTCCATAATTAAAAGGGAAGATGTGCACAAGGAGTTCCAAGAGTCACACAGAGACTATGTGAAAGAAATAGAAAATTTGAAAAATGAATTGATGACAGTGCATTCCACACACAGTGAAGATAAGGCTGGCTTACGAAAGGAGCTAGAAGAAGCAGTAAATAAACAGGCAGAGCTTTCAGAACAACTTAAATTTCAGAGTAGCACTGAAGGTGATGTTAAAAAACTGCAAGAAGAGATCCAAAAAATGAGGCCAGCCTTTGAGGAACAAATATTCTATCTGCAAAAGCAGTTAGAGGCCACCACTGATGAAAAGAAGCAGGCAGTGACTCACCTCCAAGAAGTCCTGGAGGCAAATTCCCAGCAGTACCAAAGAGAGATTAATCGTTTACAAGAAGAAGTGAAAGAACTGACACGCCAGATTGAAGCGTCGGCTAAAGAACATAAAGCAGAAATAAGTAAGTTAAACCAGCTGAAGGAGGACTTGGTGAAACAGTGTGAGGCCAGTGAGGAGATCATTCGCAAGAAATACAAGTGTGAATTGGAAAGCCTAAGGAAAGCTACCTCCGATGCAAACACAGACCACCCAGTGAGTCCTGTCCTCTTACAGGAAGATACTTTTATGGAACAAGTAGTAAATGAAAAAATCAAATACTTGGAGGATTCCTTGAAAGAACTAGAATCTCAACATAGTATCTTAAAAGATGAGGTAACTTATATGAATAATCTTAAATTAAAACTTGAAATGGATGCCCAGCACATAAAGGATGAGTTTTTTCATGAACGAGAAGACTTGGAATTTAAAATTAATGAACTATTACTAGCCAAAGAGGAGCAGGGATGTGTAGTAGAAAAATTAAAGTATGAGCTGGAAGATTTAAATAAACAGTTTTGTTGTGCTATAGAACACCATAAAAAAGAAGTACAAAATCTCAAGGAACAGCATCAAAAAGAAATAACTGAGCTAAACGAGACCTTTTTTTCAGGTTCAGAAAAAGAAAAATTAACATTACTGTTTGAAGTACAGGGTCTTAAGGAACAGTGTGAAAACCTTCAACAAGAAAAGCAAGAAGCAATATTAAATTATGAGAGTTTGCGTGAGATTATGGAAATTTTACAGACAGAACTAGGAGAATCTGCTGGAAAAATAAGTCAAGAGTTCGAGTCAATGAAGCAGCAGCAAGCGTCCGATGTTGATGAACTTCAGCAGAGGCTGCGGACCGCATTTAATGAAAAAGATGCCCTTCTTGAAACTGTGAACCATCTCCAGGGAGAAAATGAAAAGTTAGTATCTCAACAAGAGTTAGTATCTCAACTTGAAAACACTGTAAAGAGCCTTCAAGAGAAGAACGAGGTGTACTCAGTCAGTCTCAGTCAAAGAGACTTGATGTTACAAGAATTAGAAGCCAGGATAAGTTCTCTTACAGAGGAAAAAGAGGATTTTATAACTAAAATTAAAAGTTCTCATGAGGAGATAGATGGTCTGCACAGAAAGTGTGAAAGGGAGGAAAGCTTGACCAAAGAACTTCGGGAGAAGGAAGCACAGACCACCCAGCGCAGCACTGCACTAGAACGACAGGTAAATGAATTATCAGGAAAACTGGATGAGACTTTAAAAGAAAAGCAGGAAAATGACCAAAAACTAGAAAAACTTACAGTTCAAATGCAAACTGTCTCTAAAGACCAGGAAGCGTTGTCATGCAAAGTGAGGTCTCTTCTTGAGGAAAACAGTCGGCTGTGCTCTGAAAAGGACCAGTTGAGTAGGGATGTGGAAGCTCTTCTGTCTCAAAAAGAAGATTTTCCCCTAAAAGAACACATTACTGAGTTAGAAAAGAAATTGCAGTTAACAGTTGAAGAGCGAGATAACTTAAATAAACTGTTTGAAAATGAGCAAGGCCAGAAGTCCTTTGTTAAAAGTCAACTGTATGGTTTTCTTAAACAAATGGGCTCGAGTGTTTCAGAAGAAGAAGATATCAGACTTGTCCTACAAGCTGTAGGTGAGTCCTTAGCAAAAGTAAGTGAAGAAAGTCACAATTTGGTTTTGCAGTATGTGGAAAGGGTGTTAGAACTAGAAAAAGAAGCAAAGTGCCTTCAAGAAAAGGCTGATCAGTGTGAAGAATTGAAGTCTTTACTAAATGAGTTTGAACAGGAGAAAGTTCTCCTAAGGCAAGAGTTAGAAGGAGCGTGGTCAGAAAAGGAGGCTTTGCAGTTAGATCTTTTAGAAGCAAAGAATGCTTGTGAGAAAATAAGACTTGAAAATCACAGTCTTTTAATTCAAGTTGAGGAAGTGTCCCATACTTTACACGGCAAAACCGAAGTCCATGATGAAAAGCCTTCTGTACCAGAACATGAAGACCTAAGGCCATTACTGGAACAAAAGGAAGCCGAGTTGCAAGATGTGCGAGCAGCGCTGTTGTCATTAAAGGTACTAGTAACTTTTTATTGATTCACATTCTTAGTTCTGGTGATGGGCTCTAGGAAAAATGTCAATTAACATTTTTACACTTGGAAATCAGAAGTAAATTTTTAGCATTTAAGCTCAAGTGGCAGATACGTGAAAACTGCATTAAACTTTTTCATGTTGTATATCCTGCTTGGTCATTGGGGAGGTATAGATCATTTTAAAGTCTTGAGCTTAAATAAAAGATGAGGGGTTTACATACCTGGGTCTAGATAGGAGCAAAGAAGTTAGCTGTAGTGGTATTTTGCCTTCTTTCTGTGCAGTCAAGATTTTCTTTAAAAATCTTTTCATCTGGCTCTGAGAACTACTGCCTTTTTATGGCATGTGCCATATACTTGACAAGGTTTGTGTTGCACAGTCTGTCAACAAAAGGAAAAGACAATTGAATTTCTTGTGTCTCAAATGGTGACCCGTTCATTGTGGAGATGAAATGAATTCGTTTTGTTTTTATTTCTCCTATAAAATCTAGGACTCTTTAGAGAAATCATCTGTAAAAAATGATGACCTTTCTTCAGTGAAAGAACTGGAAGAGAAAATAGGTAACCGTGATTATTACATATGCCGTCACCATTCATTAGACACGGTTCATGCTAGAAGGGAGAGTAAGCAGCCACGTGACAGATGGTGCGGACGCAGGAAGTCACCCCCATTGCTCTCCACCCACTGCTCCCCTTCGGTGCCCCGTCTGCCATTTAACGTGAGCGCCACGCTGCTATGGTTCCATCTGTAGGTGGCTCTGCGATGATTTTGGACTTCACTCATTGAGAGGCATGATTTGAGTGCTGGGCTGCCCTAGACAGTGGCAGAGGAGGCGAGTGAGGAAGGTTGCATGCTCAGCTTACTGCAAAGGGGAGCCAGAAGAGTGGAGTTGCAGGGATTTTTTTGCTTTTTTAAGATGGTCTTACCATGTAGCCCAGGCTGGCCTTGAGCTTGCAACAGTCCTCCCACCTCAGCCTCCCAAGTGCTGGAATTACAGGTATGCGCCACCACACCTGGCTTGCCTGTTTTGGGTTAGGAAAAATACCACAGAATAGGGTCTTTGTTTGGGTCTTTTTTTTTTTTTTTTTTTTTTAGAAACATAAAAGTACAAAAACATATTGACAAACAGACACCCATTATCATAGAAAATAGTACAATCACAACTAATCTATAGACAAGGTGATATGGTCTCAACAGTAGTTGTTGCTTTATCCATTGATATCTTCGAATTGTAGATGTATGGACCCATATACAGACTTGTGCAAATTTAGTCAGACAGTTGATCCTCTCAACAACAGAAAAAAAGAAAACACAAGAACCAAAAATCCAAAGACAAGAAAGAAAACAGGCATACATCAACAACAGCAACAACATCAACAACAACAACAACAGAAAAAAAAACAC
>PVLD010014921.1:0-36842 GCA_004027595.1 Dinomys branickii
TTTCCCACGTCTCGCCCCGGCAGCCTGGTCCGCCCTACCACATCTCCCCCGGCATCTCAGAGAAATACGCCCAGTTTAAACTTCCCAGCCGAGGTCCCGGCATTCACGCTCGCCAAGTCTGTCTCGAGCTGGTGGTGTTTATTAAGGAGGTTCGCTCCCTTGCTGCTCACCTGGTCGCCATCTTCCCCGGATCTCTTGCATGTACTTTCAATGGAGGTTTTAATCTCTTTGATTTCTATTTTGATCTGTTTCATTGATTCCATTTCTTTTCAATACTGGGCATTATTTTTTCCATCATTTTTCTAAGCTCATCTATTCTTTTATCTGTGCCTTCTCTAATATCTTTTATTTTAAACATCATTTATTTCTGTACCCAAGAGCTTATTTTCTCCATAGCCCTGTCCACTTTTTTTTTCACTTCTGCTGCTACCATTTCAGAAAGTGCCAGTGTTTGATTTCCAAGTTCATCTGTTTCCTTGAGTTCTGGACTTGTCCTGGTGGGCTGGGTTTTGGAATTTCATCTTACTTCTGTGTCTTGTCATTTTTTGTTTTCTCTTTTATATTTCATTTTCTATGTTGATATTTTCCAGTTTCTTCTGATATATAGCTTTATCACTAGCATTTCGGTTTCCCTAGAAGATGTGTGCTCTTCAGGGATGTCTTCTCAATATAGGTGTTTGGGATAGCTACAGCTATCCCAAGGCCCTAGCTTCCCTGTTTGTAAAGGATGCAAGATTATTATTCGGCTCAGCTCTTAATTCTTTGGCACTGAGTTTTTGCAGTGATTATGACCTCATACAGTCACAGTGTTATCACACAGGGGAGAAGAACTGTTTGTAACATGTATGACATCCTGGACACAGTAGTACAGTTAGTGATAACAATGGCTTCAAGTACAACCTAACTACTGATACACTATGGTAACCACTAACCTGTTAGCTCTGACCATGGGAGTAAACTCTAAAATTATGTAATGAAATCAAATATATACTGTGCAATTATATGCCATGATTTTTCCCCCTTAGTCAAGTTGTTTTACCCTTCTGTTAGGAGCAGGGTGGTTAAGAGGGTTCGGGGATAAGCTCAAGTGATGAGTGAGGTCATATATAGTAGAGTCAGGGATGCAAATTAAAGCATGATCATCCAGGTCATGGGAAACTGGAGGACACGGGAGGAGGATAAACTTAAATTCAAGTGAGTGGTCAGAATGGGCAGAGACAATGTTTACTCGCTTGAAAGTTTAAGTTTAAGAAGTTGTTGAGCAAAGAGAGGAAGTGAGTCTATAGAAGAAAATGAAAAATAAGGTAAGAAACCTAAACACTGAACAAAGAAGGGAAAAAGAGAAAGAGAATGAAAATGAACCAAAGAAAAAGGAGAGAAGAGAAAGAGAAGAGAGGAAAATAGAAAAAGAAAAAAATAAAAACCCCGAATATAAAAATAACTACCAAATACAGAAGAAAACAAGATGCTATCCAATCAGACAGGAGTGGGAGATCCAATCAAACAAGGGAGAATGAAAGTAGTAAAACTCCTCTGGTGTTTACAGTTCTGTGATAGCATCCATATTTAATCCCAGAAATGTGTTGAGTATGGAGCTGATCTTGGCCTCTGAATGTGGGACCGGAGACTGGGCTTCAACTGATGGACTTTTCCAGAGTTCAACCACTGGCTCCTGGCTGCTGTGACACTTTCATGCTGCTGGTCTCACCAATTATTCGGCCCTCCAAATGTATGTGCATGCCCGTGCACCTGGGACCCTGTGCTGTCTTGGATCTCAGGTCTTGGTGTTCCTGTTAGTCTGTTGGACAAAGGTGTGTATCCTTATACTCCTCTCAGAGACCCTGCCATCCTCAAGACAAGACAGGAAGCGCCAGGTGCAGAGTCAGTCTGCTTGGAGGCCCCGCCATCCCACAGAGGGAATGGAGAGATCGCCAGGCACCGATTCACTCTGCCCACAGGACCTGCCATCCCACGGAAGGAATGGAGAGCCAGGTTATTCATTTTTGTACCAGTCTGTTTACCTTTGGTTGTTCACATTGAGTAATTTCTACTTTTTTGTCTTCATGTTCATAAGTTCTTTCTATTGTTTCCTCCATCCTAAGCATAGACCTATTTATTGGAATTTCAACTAGGTGGGAACATTTTCTATTTCTAACATTTTTACTTAATTCTATATATCTTTTTTTTTTGCTGGTTTTTTGTTTGTTTGTTTGTTTTTTCTCCTTCCTGTCAGATAGTTCACCTTGGCATACATCTATTGATTGACTTTCTTCGGTTGTGGTAAGAACATTTAACATGAAACCGATCCTCTTTAAAAGATTTTACATGTATAATACAGTGTTATTGTCAGGTGCAATGTTATACAG
The DNA here is from genome assembly GCA_004027595.1 of Dinomys branickii. Taxonomy (NCBI): domain Eukaryota; kingdom Metazoa; phylum Chordata; class Mammalia; order Rodentia; family Dinomyidae; genus Dinomys; species Dinomys branickii. Next base: position 2,367 of record PVLD010014921.1, read on the forward strand.
AAGCTCTTCAGAAATTCTTTGTCCTGCTTAAATGAAAGTTTATGCCCAGTGACTAGTGTTTCACCATTTATACTTCCACTGAGACCCTGGAAAATACTATTCCACTCTTTAATTTTGTGAATTTATCTACTGTACATCCTTTATATAAATGGAATCATGCAGAGCTTCGCTCTGTTAACTGCTTTGTTGAAGTTATCATAAAATCTGAAGTGTTTATCGATGTTTTGCATATTGTACAATTTCCTTTTTCACACACACAGACACACACACACATGTATAGTGCACATTAATTCTACAAAATATTAGGTTTCATTGCGGCATTTTCATACATGTGTATAATACGTTTTGATCAACTCCTTATCCTCTTTCATGTTTCCCTCCATTTGTTCTTTTCTTTTCATAAAATAATAGTATTTTTCCAGCTTTAGTGTTCTTGTTTCTTTCACAGTTTTATGTTTTATTTTACATTTCACCTAATAATGAAAACAATGTAATATTTGGCTTACTGACCTTGTTTTTACACTTAACATGATGGTCTCCAGTTCTGTCCATTTTCCTGAAAATGATGGGGTAACATTTTTCCTTATTGTGCAATTATATATACATATACATATATATGTACACACATATATACATGTATACTTACTTTATCTATGTATCTATCTATGTATCGATCTACTTATCTATCTATCATCTGTCTGTTACAATCCCTTTATTCTTTCATCCAGTGATGGCCAACTAGGCCAGTTGCATCTTGGCTGTTGTGAATCACACTGCAATAAACATGCACATGCAGGTATCTCTATACTATTGTGACTTTAATTCCTTTGGGTATATGTCGAGGAGTGGTGTAGTAGGAACATATGATAGTTGTGCTTGTAGTTTTTCTCAGAAAGCTCCATACTGTTTTCCACAGTGGTTGTGCTAATTTGCATTCCCGCCCCCAGTAGACAGATTCCTTGCTCCCACCCCCTTGTCAGCACTTACAGCTTTTTGTATTATTCTGGCAGGAGGGGAAGATTTTAAATGTTCTTTTCACATAAGTTTTGGCCATGTCTGTTTCTCTTTGGAGAAATCTCTATTCAGGAACTGGGCCTATTCTACTGGGCTATTGATTATTTGGGAAGAATAAGTATTTTTAGTTCATTACATATTCTATATCAGTGGTGCTGAACCTATGATACACATGACACCTCTGTGTACTTTTATCAGTGGAAACTCTAAAAGGTTCGCCATCACTTCTGCATATTAAGCCTCTGTCTGGGCGATAGCTGGCAAGATTTTCTCCCATTATGATTGGCTGTCAGTTCACACTGTTCTTTGCTGTACAGGAGCTTTGTTATTTAATGCATCCTATTGTCAAGTCTATTTCCTGAGCTATTGGAGTCCTATGGAGAAATTTGTCAGCTAAGCCTATGGTTTGAAGTGTTTTTCCTGTGCAATAAATGTTTTTTGTCTTATTTTTAGATCTTTGATAGATTTTGGTTTAAGTCTAGTCCGTGGAGAGAGATAGACACTTAGTTCTAGTTTTCCACATGTGGTCAATCAATTTGTTCAGCACTATTTGTTAACAAAGCAATCTTTTCTCCAATATGTATTTTCAATCCCTTTGTTAAGAATCAGATGGGTTTGTTTCTGTGTGTTCCATTCTGTTGCATTGGTCTATGTTGCTGTATGTGTACCCTTGCCATGCCAGTTTTGCTGGTATGCCTGTGTGGTATAACTTGAAATCAGGTATTATGATATCTCCAGCCTTTCTCTTCTTGCTTAGAATTGCTTTGAATACCTTAAATCTTTTGTTTCCTTATGAAATTTAAGATTGTTTTTCTAGTTCTGTGTAGAATATTCTTGGAATTTTGATGGAGGTTACATCCGATCTCTAGATCACTTTTGATAATATAGCCACTGTAACTATGGTAATTTTGCCAATCCATAAACATGGGAGACCTTCCCATCTTCTGGTGCCTTATTTGAAACCAGAATTTATGACCATGAAGTCAGCAATGCAGAGAATTCTTTAAAATGTTCTATATCAGGTTAATAATATCCCTTAGTTACTGTGGGCTGATCAGACCTGCAATCTCCTGAATGAGTGTACGGCAAAGGTTAAATAAAAAGAGGCAAACAGAATGATTTCAGGACTCCAGGAGGATCAAAGTCTTCTCACAGAATTCAAAATTCTCTTAGAGCTAAGACCAAGACCTTCTCTGGGTGGTCTGTATTTACTTAGTTATCAGAAGTAGGGAGGGGAGTACACAAGAAAGGCAGAATCACTCAGGGACTTCTCTAAGTAAGGTATTAAGTTAATCCACTCAAGAAATGCTTGTAACTATAGTCTTTATCTAGTTGAGATCACCCAGGTGTCCTTGGCTGTGATCCTGTCTTATCCTTTGAGGCTTTCTGGCTTCCTCCACCAGTACAGGTTTTAGTAGGAATTAGTGACTCACAGAGGTTCACTTACTGAGTCCAGCATTTCCAGATAAGGAGCCTAGGCCTTGGACAGATTCACAAATAAACATGAAAAGCCAACTGATTAATTTAAATCCTGCACAGGTCTGCTTCATAATTGTCTTCATCAGTACTACACACAAAAAAAAGAGTAGATAGGGAAAAGAGAATTAGTAAATAAGCTTTTTTAGAAAAGCATGGTAATATTTAGTTCATATCTTTCTGTATAATTCTTAGCATAAATGATCTTAATTATCCAATTAAAAGTCACAGACTGGCGGGTTGTATTGAAAAAAGAGACACAACTCTTTACTGTCTACTGGAAACACACTTTACAGACAAAGATGCATACGAACAGAAAGTGAATAGATGGAATGTAATATTACATGCAAATGGATCCCCAAACCAAGCATGAATACCTATGCTCATATCCAACAAAGCAGGCTTCAAAATATAATTAATCAGAAGAGACAAGGAAGACCATAACACGTTGGTAAAGGGAACAGTCCACCAAGAAGATTCAAGAATCATAAATATATACACCTATGTACATAGCTGTGTATATACTTATCTATATATAAATATATACACCTATGTATATGATTCACCTATGTGAACCTCAGTGCACATAGTTTCATAAAGCAAGCACTACTGAATATAAGGGACATGTAGACTCCTGTTCAAGAATATTGGGTGACTTTAACACTCCACTCTCACCAACAGACAGGTAATCCAGGAAAAAACTTCAACAAGCAAGCATCAGAGTGAAACTATGTTACTAATCACACCAAGTTAACAGACATCTGGACTGGGGATCTAGCTCAGTGGTACAGCACCTGCCTGGCAAGCACAAGGTCCTGAGTTTGATTCCTGGAAACAATAACAACAAGAAAAAATTAACAGACATCTATAAAACATGCCACCTAACAACTGCATAGTCCACAATTTTTCCAGCAGGTCATGGAACTCTCCCCAAAACAGACCATAATTTATACCATAGAACAAGTCAAAACAAGTACAGAGAGATTGAAATAATTTATGATTATATTAGATTGAAAAGAGGCTCAATGACATGAGAAACTATAAACAAATGGAGATTGAAAAACTCACCTTTGAATGATCAGTGATTCTCTCAAAAAATGAAGGAGGAAATTGAAAAATACCTCCAATGTAAGGAAAATGGAAACACAAAATACCAGAATCTTTGGAATGCAGAAAATGCTATTCTAAAGGGGAAATTTCTACTATGAATAAATAAACAACAAATAAATACTGAATGATGCATCTCAATATCTTTAAAAAGCAAGTACAAAACAAAACCAAAGAAATAGAAAATTAGAAAGATTTTTATAAATAAATGAATAAAATAGATTTTATTTATAAATAAATAAAATAGATTTATAAATAGATTTATAAATAAATAAAATAACTTTTTATTTCCAAAGAAATAATGAGGATCTGAGCTTAAATTAATAGATAGAAGCTAAAAGACCAATATAAAGAATCAATGAAACAAGATATGGCTTAAAAAGATAAACAAGATTGATAAAGCCTTAATGAAACTAACCAAAAGAAAGAAGAGCCAAGCCAATATAACTAGAAAAGAAAAAAGATGTTACAGTAGATGCTGTTGACATCCAGAAGGTTGTTAGAGACTATTAGTAAATTTGCACTGCAATAAAATGGACAATGTAGAAGAAATGGATAAAGTTGTAGACACATATGACCTACTAAAATTGAACCAAAAGAATATATACCCCCTAAACAGAACCATGGCAAACAAGGAAGTTGAAGCAGTAATAATAGAAAAAGTTTCCCAACAAAGAAAAGTCCAGGGCTAGATTGGTTCACCTCTGAATTTCACCAGATCTTTAAAGAAGAATTAATACTAAGGCCAGTGTTCATCAAATTGTTCTGTGAAACAGAAAAAGAAAGGACACTTCCAAACTCATTCTATGAGGCCAAAGTTACCCTATATCAAAACTAGACAAAGACATAGACACACACAGAAACTATAGGTCATTGTCCTTGATGAGCATAAATGCAAGTATTCTAAGTAAACTATTCACAGACAGAATCTAGCAACACATTAAAATGATCATTCACCATGGTCAAGTTGGCTTTATCTCAGGAATACAAGGATGGTTCAACATAAACAATTTAATAAGTAACATATACCATATAAAAAACACTCAAAAATATAAAAACACAAGACCAACTCATTTCATACAAAGTCTTTGAAAAAAGTCAACATTCCTTCACTATAAATGCTCTAAAGAATCTGGGTGTTGATGCGTCCTACCTCAGTAAAGGATACGTGCAACAAGCCCACACCATATACAACATCCTACGAAACTGGAAGAAATTTTAAGAATTTCTTCTAAAATCCAGAAGCAAGTGCCCGGCTAGCTCAGTCGATAGAGCATGAGACTCTTAAAATCCAGAAGCAAGACAAGGATGTCCACTCCTATTCGATATTGTACTTGAAAATTTAACCAGAGTAATTAGACAAGGGAAAGAAATAAAAGGGATACAAATAGGAAAGCAAAAAATGAAATCATCAATGTTTGTAGATGATACAATCTTATATGTGGATGAATCTAAAGACACTACCAAAAGACTTAGCCCTGTGGGCTGGGGATATAGCTCAGTGGAATAAGTGCCTGCCTGGCAAGCACAAGGTCCTGAGTTCAATCCCCAGTACTGCAAAAAAAAAAAAAAAAAAATGCAAAAAAAGACAGCCCTGGCAAAAAATTCACCACAGTAGCAGTATACAAAACCAGCATACAAAAACAATAGCCTTTCTCTATCCTACTGGGAAAGAAACTGCAAAAAAATTCCATTGACAATGCCTCAAAGAATAAAATAAAATACCTTAGAATAACCTAACCTGGGTGAAAGACATATGTAAGGAAAATGGGAAAACACTAAAGAAAAAGATTTTAAATCCAATAGAAGACAGAAAGACCTCCCTTGTTCTTGTATTGGCAGAATCCCAACATTTCTCACAAACCTACAAAAGAAAAATCCTAAAATTCACATATGAGCAGTGTTATGGTTTGTGTCTGCATGTCCCCCCAAATCCTCATGCAGTTATGGGGTAGCTTTTAGAGTTTATGATTGATCCATGATCCAATGCTGGGACTATGGGTGTAAGAGCTATACCCATGTTAGGGCAGATAGTTTGCTGGGATTATGGATGTGAGAGCTATACAAGATAGCTTGTATATGTAAGGGAGAGAAAGAGGCTGCAGGCTGCCATTCCTCCCTTGCGCTTGTTGCTTTGCTGTGTACTGCCACCGGGAACTGTTGCCCTCTGCCATGTGCCACTGTGCCTCAGAAGCCAAGTATGGACTGAAACCTACAAAAAGTTTAAGCTAAATAAACCTTTCCTTCCTTCATTTTGGGCATTGGATATTTTGTCCCAGCAACAAGAAAAAAGTAACCAAGATAAGCGGAAAAGGCCCAGAATATCCAAAGTAATTGTAAGCAAAAAGAGTAAGGCAGAAGGCCTCACAACACTCAATTGCAAGTTGCACTACAAAGCCCAAAAAAGCAGCATAGTAAGGGGTGAATGATACACACAAAGATCAGTGGACTGGAATAGAGGAGAAAGAAAGAAACTCATATAACTGCAACCGTCTGATTCTTAACAAAGAGGTCAAAGACACATGCTGGAGAAAAGACAGCCTCTTTAACAAATGGTGCTGGGAGAAGTGGAGAAGACAAACTAGAACCCTCTCTTTCACCTGTGTAGAAGTGGATTCAAACTGCATCAAAGGCTTAAGTGGATCTGAAACTTTGAAACTGCTAGAAGAAAACAAAGGGGAAACACTCGAAACTATCAGCACAAGAAAAGACATACAGTGTAGCATTCCAAAAACACAAGAAATAGCAGCAGGAATCAACAAATAGTTACCACACCAAGTTTCTTCACAGCAAAGGAAACAATGAAAACAGATAATAGACATCTTACAGAATGGGAAAAAGCCTTTGACAACTACTCTCTGACAAAGGAATAACAACTTGTATATAGAAAGAACTAAAAAGTTTAATACCCAAAAAAGATACCAAGGCAGTACAAGGGCAAGTGAATAGATACTGGTTGAAAGAAAAATTACAAATGACCAATAAGTATATGAAAAAATTGAGCTGGGTGTGATGGTGCATGCCTGTAATCCCAGCACTCAGGAGGCTGAGGCAGGAGGATTGCTGAGCATTCAAGGCCAATCTAAACTATATACTGAGACACTGTATCAAACAAACAACAAATGTAAAATATCTCTGGCCTTTATGTACCAGGAATCAAACTCATGACTTCATGCTTGCCAGGTAAGTGCTTATGCCGCTGAGCTTCCCCGGCTGGGGAAGTACAAATCAGATTCTTCATCACCCTCATCAAAATGGCTATTATCAAAAACACAAAAAATAATGAATGGTGGTGAGGATGAAGGGGTTCAAAGAACCCATCCACACTATTGGTATGAATGTAAACTAGGTCAAACACTATAGAAATCAGTATGGAAGTTTCTCAAAAAAACTAAAACTAAAAATGCCACATGATCCAGAAATCTCCCTCTGTGTGTGGTACATACCCACTGGAATTTAAGTCAGCATGGTATAAGGATAACTGTTTATTTGTTGTAGCATGATTCGTAACAGCTAAGATATGGAAACAGGCTAAGGGCTTATCAGTTGATGCGTAGATAAACAAACTATGGTGCACATACACAGTGGGTATTATTCAGCCATACAGAATGCAGGGCTAAAGATGGAACTGGAAATCATCAAGTTAAGCTGAAGAAGCCAGACTCAGAAGAATGACTGTCACACTGACTCCCTCATGATGTGGGGATCTTGCATGGTACCACCACACCAGCAACACCCTTGATTTCCCTATTATGTGGAATCTAAATTAAAATTAAAACTTAAATAACATAATTTTAAAATAGCATACATAGGAAGGGGATAAAGATGGGAGAGATGAGTAGAGAGGAGGGTAAATGCGGGATGGACATGATCAAGACATGTTGTATGTATGTATAAAGACCCTACATTGAAACCTAGTTTGTGAAATTAATAGAGACTAGTAAAGAATACATTAAGGAACACTGACTGAGTTGTGAACTGGTACAATAGATACTCTAAAAGCTTTAGTGATGAGTATACATGAAGAAAACCAAACCAAACCAAAGAAGTAGAGAGAAAGGATGAAAAACGAATTACTAGGAAAGATGGAAGCCAACAAGAAAAAGAGACCAAGAAAAGAAGAAAAGAAGGGAAAAGCAAGGTGAGGCAAAGCAGAACAGGACACAGAACAAAGCAGAACAGCAATGGACAGGACAAATCAATGCAACAATTTCATAGAACGTAACTGGGAAGTTGTTTCATGAATACATTGGCACTCTATCATCACGGCACCAAAATCAACAAACTTCAAAGAGAAAAATCATAGCTGAATATTTCCACCACACTACCAGGAAAGCTGAAGGCGAGATGAATTGATCTACTTGAAGTTATTAAAATTCACATTTTTTTCAGCGGGCCAAGATAACACCATGGTGACAGTCTAGAGTCATTTACAATGTCTAAACCTAGCAGAGAATTTTTATTTGTAACATTCCAGAAAGTATTTATGAAAATAAACAGAAGAAAGAATAGGCAATTAACAGAAGTAGAAATGTAAATATCCAAGAAAAATATGGACAGTTTTTAAACCTTAAAATGATCTCAGAATGATACAATTCTGAGATCAGAATTGAAAGAGGTCAGAGATACGTTGAAGATATATATGCAAAGATATATTTACAAAGTTTATAAAGAGATCAAAGATATATTTACACTAATGGTACTAGCAAAAATTAAAGGAAAATGGGATCAGATCTTGGTGGGGATGAGGGGGACATTATCCCTGTAATAGCCGAGTCTATGTGTGAAAACACAGCCATCCTTTCCTGTCAGTGTTCCAAAAGCAATCAGCAAAAGTTTGCTGAATAATGCCCATGATCCACTGAAGCCACACTTCACAAGAGAACATTTCTCACAAGTTATTTATGGAATTGATTGGACTCAATGTTACTTTGCATATGGTAGCCGGGAGACAGAAATAATTTAGGTCTTCATTTCAAGAAATTGAACAAGTAAATATGTTAAGTATATATTGTATTTTTTTTTTTTTTTGCGGTACTGGGTATCGAACTCAGGACCCTGCGCTTACTAGGCAAGCGCTTATTCCACTGAGCTATATCCCCAGCCCCAAGTATATATTGTATTAAGATGATTTATTTGCTACAACTGGATGTATGTAGCAACATGAATAAATTTTAACAATATACTACTGATAGAAAAAACTGTACAACACTAAGATCTATGGCACAGCATTATGAAAATGTAAAGCTGGGCATGATGGTTCATACCTGCAGTCCCAGTTAATCAGAAGGCTGAGACAGGATCATTACTTGAGACAAGAATTTCAAGGCCAGCCTGGGTGACATAGTGAGACTGTCTCAGTGGGAAAAGGATGGAAGGGAAGGGAAGGAAAGGGAAGGGGAAGGGGAGGGGAGGGGAGGGAAGGGAAGGGGAGGGGGAGAGGAAAGGAGGGGAAAGCAAAAGAAACATGAGAGAGGAAGAGAGAGGCAGACAGAGACAGAGATGGAGACAGAGACAGAAAGAGGGGAAAAGAAGGAAGAGAGGAAGAAGAAAATTTTAAATATGACTACACAAAAGAAGCTATAGATTTTACAAAGATATGTATATATATATATATATATATATATATATATATATATATATACAACCACATATTGAATATATTAAGGTAGAAGTCTATAATAAGGGAAAGGAGGCAAGTGAGAGAACTATGAAGAGGAAAAAACAAAATAATCAAGAGAACTGTTCTTCATTGAAGTGGGCCATGACCAGAGTAGTGTAATTAAATAAGAAGGAAGAAAGAAAGGAAAGAAGGAAGGAAGGAAGGAAGGAAGGAAGGAAGGAAGGAAGGAAGGAAGGAAGCAAGGGAGGAATCTTGTAAGGACCCAGAATCTACAGAAGGATAGTATCTGTTCATACAGCACAGGAATTGGCATTTTGATAAATTCCCAATGCCATCACTGCACATGCGAAAATTTGAGCTTAGAATTCAGGATTGTGTTTTAAGTCCTCTCACTTGCTCTGACTGCCAGCTATGCTGTGTGACGCAGCGTTGCTTCCTGTGGCGCTAGCTCTCCCCGCTTGATGCTTTTTCTCTGCGTGGAATTATTTACCTTTTCTGACTCTACAGTGAGGACAACTTTTTAAAACATGGAAGTATTTTGAAAGTACACCGGTGAAGGGATCATTAGATGTAATGAAATATTATAAAAAAACTCAGTTGTATTTTGTCCAATTTGGAAAATGAAACAAAAGAAGCAATATTTTAGAAGCAATATTTTCAGAAGGTGGAGGACAGAGATATTTAATTAGCAAAGTTGCCAAACTTATGCTACAACAATAAGCCAAGCACAGCCTGATGGGCCAACAGCCTGGTGCTCCTCCAGCAGCGATAGGAACACAGACACAGCTCTACAGAGGGCCTGGGCATTAGAAGCATTGGGGTTTTGGCCTCTAGAGATTTATTTTCACTTTATAGCTTGAAAACTATGCAGTTTACCACAATAACCAACATAGATCAAAACATTTTTTTTCTGGAGCACAAACATTGCTTCTCATTTTGCCCAACTAGGACAAGAAAAGTCATTATCATTCATTTATTATTCATTTATTATTAAGTTAAACCATGTTAAGCCATGTATTACTTTCTGGAGAAGAGATCAATGTAGTGCGATATGTACTATTATTTTCCCAAAATCAGATGCTCCAGAGCAGAGATCTCCACTAAGGTTAACCAGCAATGCTTGGCAGTATGTTGGGATATCAGAGGTGAGGAGGAGGATGTTCGTGCAGGCGTCTACTGAGTAGAAGTAAGAATGCTTCTTAATACCTTACAATTCCCAGAAGAGCTCTCATGACACAGAATCACCCCACTCAAATGTCTACATGGCCACTGCTGAGAAAGCTTGCTTTGTAGAATGACATCATCGTTCTCTTTATATCATGTTTAGTTCTAAAAACTTCTCCAGGAAAAATTCTAACAAATCCACCTACATTTAATTTCCAGGAAGATTATAGTATCAAACTGTTGCATATAACTTTCCATCCATCCATTCATGCATGCAGCTGCCTTTTCTCATTCACCCAACCAATGCGCACTGAATACGCACTAAGAATCATACAACACAGTCCAAAGCCAGCAAAGGATGTGATGCAGCCACTGCCTTGGAGACAACCCTCACTCAGTGATAAGACATGTTACAAAGAGCTCTAATAAAATATGACAAATGCTATAAAAAAAAAGTAACAGTATAAGAAGCTCATACAGAAGAGAGAGTAATCATGATTGACTATACCATACCAATTACCATAACATGGTAAATCATCAAGTACTTATTATACAGATGAATGTAACTTACATATATACCTGAAGGCTTCAATTCCCAGCAAGGTCACTATTTTAACTAATTTTTGAATTTTCTTAAAATAGAATCACCCCACTCAAATGTCTGCATGGCCACTGCTGAGAAATCTTGCAAAGAGGGTTTTGTGGTGGTAACTATGCTCATATATGGGTAGAACCAGGTCTGTGTAAGAAATCTCTGGGGAGGAACTGGCTCCAAAAGTGGAGGTTCTGAGGGAACTGGACAGAAAGCCAGAGACTCTGTGGCTCCAGAATCTTCAGAGAGGAGACAATGGAAACTTGTTACCCAGAAATTTCTCAGTGGTCCTGGGACAAGTCAGGAAAATACTGACCCTCTAACCCTGTGAAGAGACAGTTCCCAGGCATTCTATAGTGCCTCATCCTCAATGCCAGGCTAACAGAGAGTCTGTTGTTTAGGTCCCATAAAGAAAAAGCCAGCTCAAAGCAGTATAAAAAAGTGGACTCAAGGGTTGTCTCTATGTGTCATAAGCTACCAGACGGAGTCAATAAAATGTTGACGATTTTTACATAACACAGGCCTTTCGAACAACCAGGATATGTGATTTCTTTTTTTCCTCACCAGGAAAGTCCAAAATGTTATGCCACAGTTTCTTCAAATTAATAAAAGTGAATTCAGAAAAAAATATTCCCAAAGGAGAAAACTATGCATAAGTACTAGAGAAACTGTTCTTCTAAGTTAATTTCTAAAGCTGTTTGCAAGAGTTTCCATAGAATACAAAGTATGAGTAAAGCATGTAACATTCTAGAGTACCACATTCAGAGAAGGAAATAGAAATGGGTGAGCAGTTCTCTTAGCCAAAAGACAGAAAAGGACGGCAAGTAATTTCCTCTCTCAACTAAATTTACAAGCTGTACAAACTCTAAGATGACAATAACAATATATTACATAATGCAGATGTCCAAGTCATCACTCTGAAACCCTTACAAATCATTGTACCAAAGCCAAAAGGGAACAAATCATTCTTGCTCTAGATTAGCACTCTCTGAATCAAGTTTTCCCCTCCTTCCTTCCTTCCTTCCTTCCTTCCTTCCTTCCTTTCTTCCTGCCTGCCTGCCTTCCTTGGGTTTTCCTTCCTTCTTTCCTTTTATTCCTTCAATTCTTCCTTCTTTTATTCTTAAATGTTCATTTCCCCTGAACTGGGAAATGATATATATTTGCTATCAAAAATGGAAACACATATAATGAACAATAAATAAAAAAATATTGCTATCACTCAGAGTGTAAAGCATATTGTCCCCAAAATATTTTCATCTGAGCATTCAGCTAAAGAGTCAGATGGAAGCACTGACTTTACAGTCCTGCTGCATGGACCTGGGTCATGGGAAGCTTGTGCCAGTCTTTTGTCATCCACAGTGACACTGGGAAGCCTGACAAGGTGACCCTGTCTGTTTCTCCCTGGAGGAAGGGAGAGAGAAGAGAGGAGGAAAGGGGATGAGTCATAGCGTGGAAGAAGATATTAGAATTTATATCAGCCCCCAGCATTGGGGTTATGGGGTTTTCAAAGAACACTGATAATCCTTTACTTTACCTGCCTACTATTTCCTAATTGCATCTAAGAACAAAGATGTGGGTCCTTGTGTTAAATGTTAAAGAAGTACTGGATCCTGGGCACTAGAAAATGGAGTAAGGACAGTGCATGTGTGTGTGCATGCGTGTGTGTGTGTGTGCATGCATGTCCGTACATACCTACTTTCCTTGCTTCTTGGACAGTGATCATAATAGTAGCACTGACTGAGCTAGTCATGGTGGTGCATGTCTATAATCAGAGCACTACTGAGAAGCTGAGACAGGAAGATTCCAAGTTGTAGCACAGCCCTGGCAAGTTAGTGACTTACTGAGAACCTATATCAAAATTTTACAAATGTAATAAAGGGCTGGGGAGGTAGCTCAGTGTGACGGATGTGGTTCAATCCCCAGTACTGCAAAAAATAAAAATAGTTCATTACCGGTCTCTTACATGCCATGTCCTATATTTTATTACATGATGACCCAAACCCACTTTCTAGATAAGCAAACTGAAAAGAAGAAAGGGGAAGGCAGACCCAGCAGGTCCAAAAATTGTGACCAAACTCAGGTGGTCTGATGTCTACCACTCTGCCACATTCCCTCTCACTCTGCTCCAACAACTGTGTGTACCTGCTTATTTCATAACATCTTTCAAGATACAAGACTTCCAAACAAACACTAATTCTCTAGTTATTGAGAAGTTAAATGACACTGTTTAAAAGTTCTCTGTGGAGAGCAAGTGAGGACTGAAAGGGCAGTGGGTGCTGACTAATGTCACTCTCTAGAAACAAAGTTACTTTCACCCACTCAGTGGTGGAGTGTGATGCAATATCTGGTCTAAGTCTCACTTCGTCTTTCTAGTATATTTTAAAATAGACACATTGGCATCAACTTACATTACAGAAATTCTTAATCCATTGGCTGTTCAAATACAACCACAAATCCTAAAGACACTGGTCATATATAAACAATGAAAAATGTATTTTACAAGCTGGGTAGATCATGTACATGGTGGCTCATGCCTGTAATCCCAGGACTCTGAGAGGCTGAGGCAGGAGGATTTCAAATTAGAGCCCAGCCTGGGCAATGTAGCAAGATCCTGTCTCAGAATTAAAAAGTGCTGGAGATGTAGCTCAGTGTGAAAGCCCTGAATTGAATCTTCAGTGCTCAAAAAGAAAACAAAGCAAAACAAAGCTCAAGGTAGTACTAGCTTATGGACTTACACTTGGAAGTCTTTCAGAAATGCTCTGTCTCCAGGGACTCTGAACTGTTAGTGAGAAAAAGCACACAGCAGGGAATTATTTTTAAAAAGTATGATGTTTAGTTTTCCAAAATGAGAAACATTGTGTAGGACACACAGCAGTGGGATTATGCTTAACAGCATTCACGTACACACTAAGAAATAAGCATGTGGGCAATTTTTGTTATATGTCTTTTACCAAATAAAACCATATTTAAAGTCCCAAAAGCACTGGCCTCTTCAGCACTATTTTGCAGCCTTTTCTTTCCCACCATGAGCCTTCCTTTTTCTGAGCTGGATTCAGCTATCAGAAAAGAGTAGATTTCTATCATAATTATTACAGCTTTTAAGAAATTTCAGTAACCTGTCTGCCTATTCTCAACCTGTAGGGATTTTTTATAGTTGCTATAAATATTGAGGAATAATTTTTTTTAGTGCCGCTGGATAAAATGGATGTCCTCTCACTATGATTTTCACTTTCTTACCAGACCTTTTTCTGCATTTCTCTAGGACTTGTCAGAGTGAGTGCAGGTTTGGTCATCACCTCTGCTAAGCATTCCTTCCATCATCTTCCCCTCTACTTTCCAATGAGGAGAAGACTTAAAATTTAACACCTACTGATTGGCAAGTCACAAAGGGACTTGAACAGATTCCCTGGCCTCATTACTAACGAAGGCCAGTTGTTTCTCAGTGGACACTGGTCTGTTTCTTAGTAAGTGGCAGTTCTCTGGCTAAATGTACTCTGCATTTTCTGATCAGAAGCCAGTTTTGGCAGATGGCAGGAGCCCCTTGCAAGCTAACCTTTAAGTAGGCGATTGCTGAGACTACGGAAGCACTGTAGCACTGGACAGAAAGGCCAATGTCGAATTCAAAAATGTCAGTGCTGCAGAGAAAATGTATTTAAAATGTCAACCAGAATCCAGCATTACTATGGCTCCTTCTACTGGGTGATACTTCTTTTGGCTTTGATCTGAGAGATAGTTGCCCAAGTTAGGATCCCCATTCTTTTATGAGTCAAATTCAATTGCATTGTTCATCCTACACTTTGACCAGTTTCAAAAAGCCTGAGCTGGAAACAAAGGATCAACAAGAACCAATCTGTCTCTCAAAATACAGACTGTAAACACGTGCACTAGCAGCAGCTTTGCTGACCCGGCTTCTCCTCTGAGACTTTGGCTTGCTGTTGGAGGGTCCGTTTTCAGTGAGGTGAATGAAGAGTTGGCAGTCTGGCTCTCACTTACTGTAATTGAGTCAGACGATCTAAATTGCCTCCCAGTTACTGAAAATGTAAACCACATACAGCGTATGTAGGTCACAGCATTCCGGTGGTGCGTGTCCAGCACAGTGACTTAATGCCTGGATATGGCGGACTCTTGGGTCAGAGCAGCAGAGCATGCTGCCTCAGCAAATCTATAAGCACACAGCAAGGGCACCACCAGTGTCTGCAGCTTTGGAAGACTGCCTGGAATCCTACTCCAGCACATGGATCTACTTAAATATAACAATGTGTCAGCTTATCATGGTGCTGTCATTTTTGGATAGCTTTCCTTAAAATCTCAATATGAACTGTGCTTTTAAACTCCCTTCTTTATATAAACTCTTCGGAAAAAAAAACCTCCATATGTCTCCCCCAGATCAAAGTTGTACTCAAAAGATGCAAAAATAAGCATTTTTATGCTAACGGAGTAACTGAAGTAAGACTGATTGGTGTCCCTGTCTCAGTTTGGAGTGTTTCACAGACTTTTGAGGAAGCAGACTTAGGGACGTTAGTGGAACTAGGAGGAAAGGGTGGATCATGCAGAGAGCTAACCCGATTTAATGTGAACACGAGGGTAATCAACTGATTATTTTAATATAAAGCAGAAATGAGATTTCAAGTCAATCTTACTTTTAGAAGCAATGGCTGTTTTTACACCATCTTCTACACAGAGTACACAATGGCGTGTTCAGAGTTTTACTTAAAACAAATTCCCTGTTTTACATTTGGATTTTCTTTGGCAAATCTTCAAACTTCAAACGTTTTGACATTTGGCTCCAGTGTAAAGAGTTATATGCTAAAGAAAGTAATGTTCCGTCTAAAACAAGCGGCATTACCAAGAGATGATTGAGTGCGCACACCTGTGCGTCTGCCCCATCATGGACGGCTTCTTGTGACGTCACCATTCTAGATGTCACCATTCTAGATCTTCATCTCATCCCTCGGCCCATCCTTAGCATCTCATGCTCAGAAAATTATAGCATGTTTTTAATGAGGAAATACAGTGTTTTCCTGCTGGGTTTACTTTGGGTTGCTCCACTTCTATTTGGGATATTTTGCTTCTGAGTTTGCCTTCAGCAGAACTCATCCTTCTGCAGTATCTCAGGTGGAGAGAGAAGGAATAAAGCTGTAAACCAGGCTGTTTTTATGCCAGCTTCTGCTGCTTCCAAGATAGCCGTCATGTAGGGTGAGAAAAGTTCCCAATTTCAGAGAAGGACATTCCCACCAGTTCTCTCTCCTGAGCTGTCCCAAAGCAGCCTTCCTGAGGCTTCTCTCATTTAGAACTTGGAACTAAAGGTACGTTTTGCACTATTTCCAGTGGTGAAGGAAAACACAATGCTGACAGTGAAAATAGCCATCACACCAAGTCCTGTTCTTATGAAGTCATTTATAGGTTAGCTCTGTAACTAAATTAGAGTGTATCTAAGATAGGGAGTGGTTGTTTAGGGGAACTTATGTAATCTAAACTGATTATACTTTAAGCAGGCTGATAAAGACATATATAGAACATATGAAATCTTAGAACATGTACTGTTAAAAGATATGGTAAATCCTATTGAGTCTTTTTTTCTTGATTTTAAAATTGTTTGTTACATAGAAGTTCCATACAGCCAACATAAAGAGGACATATAATACAATCAACAGTAAAATTATTGCCTACCTCACAATCGTGAAAATTAGGTAAAATTCTTTTAGAGAGAGGAACTATAAAAGAATTCAAGATACCAGATGAATTTAACCAAGAAGCTCCAAAACATATAGTATCCATAAATATCACAGATACCTGCAATTTTAAAACTCTAATCTACTGTGACATAAATATGCAAATTTCTATGCTTGTTCCCAATGAAAAGCATATTACCAAGTTAAAGACACAACACTGTCATACAGCACTTACAAGAAAATGTGATAGGCAAAAATATGATGTTTTTAAACGATGTCAGTTATTTCTTTTCCAAAATTGTAATGTACTACTATCAAAATTCAAATGAAATATGTTAAGTGAAAATGAAGTCACAATCTATAACTTTTCCTGTTCTTCAAGAATATATCTGGAAAAAAAAAAAGAATATATCTGGAGGCAATCACTATTGCTCCAGTGCTGGGCCAGTGGTGGTGTTGAGAGAAAAGCAACAAAAGCCTCGCCTCTAACAATAGAAAACACCAAGGGTGGGTAGTAGAATAGAACTGGAAAGTCACTAATAGAACCAAGGTCAGCAAGAGAAAAGCAGAGGCAGAACCGGTGGTAAAGCAGAGGGAGAGCGATCCATATCCCATCCCAAGTCTCACGTCCCAGAAATCCCAAAATCCAATAGCACAACCTAGGTGGGGAATGATATGTACCGGGGTCTGGGGAAAGTTCCAGAAGACTCGCTGTGTCTCACCACTGGTCTGTCTCATGAGAACACCACATATGAGTCAGTCACCAGGAAAATGAACTTGAAAGATGAAAGAAGCATGATGGCTCTATCTTCATTAAACTACAGCTATGAGAACTGTAAAAGCATTTTAGTACAAGTGGAAAAGAGAATTTAGTATGTTGTTTTAATATAAAGGCAAAAAAATAATATCACAATTTGCCTTCATCCGAGGCTGCTGTTGAAAGAGGTGGCTAGCAATATGTGAAAGAAATCTACTCAGCTCTTGTATCTATCTCATCATGTAATAAAATACAGTTTGAAGGAATAAAGAATTAACTACATTTGTGAACAAAATAAAGAAAGAACATAGGAATTTGTTGGGCCAACACTTTTTTAAAAGTGCCTGTACTGTGTACCATTCCTGATGCTGGGGATGTAGCAATAAACAAAACTTATAAAAACCCCCATGTTCCTGGTATGAATACAATGCTGGGGAGAAACAGACACATGAAGTAAACAAGTGAACAGTAAATCCAACACTGTGTGTAGGGCCACAGTGCAAAAGCATGAGGAAGAGGGCATAGCAAGAGCAAAGGCCCTGTGGTTAATGCATCCCTGGAGACAGATGGGCTTCAGCCATGGTTGGGGTGAATGAACAAGGGCCAGGGTGGTGAAAGGTGAAATCAGGAGCCCAGAATGGTACAGGGAGACCAGAGATCACTGGACGCCACTGTGAGGATGTGAGCCTTCATTCAAAGTGACACAGGAAGTCACTGGAGGGTTTTACATGAAAGGTTGAGATTATTAAATTTACATTAAGTGGAAAAGCAATCTCCCTCTCCTCTTCTTATTGTGACAAGAACAGACCATAAAGAAACACGTGTGGCTGTTGTTGAGAATGATCTAGGTAAGAGACGCTGTTACAAAACATTCCATTTATGGATTTTAAAGTCAGAGCTAGTGGGATTTGAGACCAAACACGGGGAGGATTTCAAGAGAAAAAGAGAGCCTAAGATAACTCCAACTTTTTGGCCAGAGCAAATGGAAAGACAGAGAAGTAATGTACTGAAATGGGAAATCTGTGGGAGGAACATTTGGGGTGAGATTAGTGGTTCACTTTTATACATGTTAGTTTAGCATTCTGATACAATATCCAAGTAGAGATCTCAAGAGGGTCATCAGATAGAGTCTGGAGTTTGGGAAAAAAAGTCTGAGTTGGAGATATAAGTATTAAAACTTTCAGAATGTCATGAAATGTGGGAGGAAATACAGATGAGAACAGTCCTAAGGACTGAACCTTGGAACAGAGATTGAGGAGGAAAAATCAACAAAGGAGACTGACATAGGCCCAATGCATGAAGCAGGAGGCAAATCAGGAGCATGTGTGTGTCTTGGAGGTAAAAAATTAGAAGGAAGTGTTTTGACAAGGACGAGACCCATCGAGCCACATGCTCTGTAATGAGGATGGAGAGTTGCATGTGCATTGAGGGGCAAAGGGGGTGGTCCAGAGAAATGTTATTTCCTAACAATGACTGAAACAAAAGCCTCATTGGAGTGGGCTCAAGAGGAGACAAATTAAGAGGACTCCAAGACAGTACATATAAATAATATTTGAGATGTTTTTCTATGAACAGGAACAGAAAAATGAAAAGTGTCTGGAGGTCCTAAGGATTCAGGAGCAGAATTTTTGTTTGATTGGCTGTTTAAGTGAGGGAAAAAACTGCAACATATTTGCCCTCTGTGGGAAGAGGGAAAGCTAATGATACAGAGGAAAGAAGAAGTTAGTAAGTAGACGAAAGGTGGTGTGTTCTAGTATAAAAGAGCATTGAACTTTATTAAGTGTAAAGTAATTTGTCAGCCATGACACAAGGGAGGGTGTGCCTGTGGACAAAAATAGGAATAAAGAGGTAGGGCATGTTAATTAACATTTAATTAGTTATGGTAAAGAGTGTCCATTTATGTCTACAAAGTTTCCTCCCATATTGCTATTTCTATGACTTTATTTTTTTAGGTCAACAGGCTGGATCTTGTGTGCTGTAGCTTCACTGTCAACTCCTTTGGCTTGGATACTGCCTGAAGGATTAGTAGAATACACTTCTGGGTGTATCTGGGTGCATCATCGGAGGTGTGGCGTGGGGGGGATCTATATATGGCCCTTATCTGTTCTTGTCTGGCATGGTTCTTCTGCTCTGTGTCTCAAAGGCTGTAAGCAGAGGAGCTTTTCCTTGCTCAGATCCTTCTAACCATGAGCTTGTCCTGAAGCCAGCCTACCATGGATTGACACCTCTGAAACTAGAAGCCAAACAATACCTCTCCTCCCATAAACTGCAGGTGTCAGGTAATTCTCTTGTTTCTTTGATTCATACAATATAATGAATATGATGTTTTGTAATTTCTAAGCCCAGACTTTAAGAAATTGGTTATTTCTGTTCCTTTCTTCATAGAACTCAGCTGTTAACTTCTAAGATGTCTCAGCTATCTAATGTTTAGGAAACTGCAGACCCAAGGCAGTGAAAGACCCTCATGAAATTCTAGCCCAACATGGTCCCCAGAAAGATGACTCCATCTGCCATATACAAAGTAGAAAAACTGCCCAGCTGAGCTCAAACAGGAGACCCATCAAAAGTGAGAAAAATAGACTTTTTTGTTGTTGATTTTCTCTTAAATTAAAAAAAAAAATTTGCCATACTGAGCATTATCCATGGCCTCACACATGGTAAACTCCGTCTCCCAAAGTCAACCTCAAACTTGTGGGGTCAAGCAGTCCTCCTGTCTCAGCCTCCCAAGAAGCTGAGACAAGTGTGCTGTGTGCCCCACTCAGTATAATTTTTTTTAAATAGTGTTTGATTTAAAGTTAGTATTTTTTAAGTTTCCATTTTTTTATAAGTATGTGTTTCTAATGCCTATTGATTACATTCCTTATGAGAAGCTGGTATATGTACATGTTGTGTATTAATGCTTGTTTTAATCCCTTCCCCCTTCGTCAATTAATCTGCTTCACACAAGAAAGTTGTCTCCTTCCTTCTTCTTATCTATCTTCTATTTTGCTTTATATTTTGGGTTTTTCCTGCAAGAGAAACCATGTAATGTTTAAGCTTGCATGTCTGATCTACTTATTTGATGCTCTCATGCTGCATTCTTTCCTACAAATGATTCACATTTGTCCTTTTTATGGCAGAATCGTACTCTGCTGTGTAAAACTTCACATTTTTAATTTTTCTAGTCACCCGTTGATTGGTATACAGGCCTCTTCCAAGATTTAGCTATTGTGAATTATGCTACTATACACATAGGCATGCACATATCATTGTCATACGATGATTTTAACTCTTCTGCAAATATATGTAGAAGGGCGCAGCTCCATCAGGTATAATTTCTAATTTTAGCTTTTTGTGTAATTTTCATACTGCTTTCCGTAATGGTTGTATGCCTTTATATTCCCATTGACAATGTAGGAAGGATTTTTTTCCCCTGCAGCCTCACCAGCATTTGTTAGTGTTTGATTTCATCATGATAGCTATTCATTCTACAGTAAGATGAAATCTTAATATGCTTTTTTCAAATCTGTGGTTCTCTAACAGCCAGACATGTTGAGCACTTTTCCATGTATTTAGTGACCTTATGTAATTATTCTTCTGAGGAGTGTCTATACATTTCACTTGCCCATTTCTTGTTTGATTCTTTTATTTCCAGGGGATCTAATAGTTTTAATTTTTATATATTCTTGATATAATATATCCAAGTTCAGCTGGAATTGTTTTCCCATTCTGTAGGTTGTCTCTTTACTCTGTTATTTCCTTTGCTGTAGAGAAGTTTTCAGTTTAATTCCATTTGTTGATTTTTGATGTTATTTCTTTTGTAACTAGGGTTCTATTCAGAAAGTCCTTGCCTAGGCTGATATCTTCAAAAGTTTTACCTATTTTATATTCCAGAAGATGAAGTGTTTCTGTTTTAACATTTAGATCTTTGATCCATTTCAAGTTTATTTGAGAACATGGTGAGAGATATGTGTCTAAACTCAATCTTTTGCATCTGGATAGCAAATTTTCCCAGTCCCAGTTATTAAAGAGGCTGTCTCCTCCAGTCTATGTTTTTGATCCCTTTTCAAAGCTCAAATAGTTGAATGTGCCTGGGGTTATTTCTTCATCCTCTATTCTGGGCCATTGATCCATGTCTGGTTTTGTGCCAGTACCATGCTGTTTTTAATCACTGTAGCTTTGTAGTATAACTTCAAGTCAGGCATTGTGATGCCTTCTGTTTTGTTATTGTTACCTAGGATTGCTTTTGCTACTCTGGCTTTCTTCCAGTTCCATATGAATTTCATTTTCTCTAGTTGTATGAGGAATGATGTTGATATTTTGATTGGAAGAGTATTAAATCTGTGTATCAGGTTTGGAAGCATAGTCATTTTGACCATATTGCTTCTGTTAATCCAGAAATACGGGTAACTTTCCATTTTCTGATGTCTTTTTCAATCTCATTTTCAGAAAACTATAGTTTTCATTGTACAGATCTTTGACTTCCTTAGGTTAATGCCTAAGTAATTCTCTTGGTGCTATTGTGAATGGTATCATTTTCTTAATTTCTTCCTCAGTGCGTTAATTATTGATGTACAGGAATGTTATCAGCTTTTGTGTGTTGATTTTGTAACCTGCTACATGACTCAATTTGGTTATTAATTATAGGAGTCTTTTGGTGGAAGTTTTTGGGTGCTCTATGTAGAAGATCTACAAATAATAATAAAAATTGACAATAATAATAACTTCTTCCTGTCCTCCATATGTCCCTTTTATTTCTTTTACTTGCCTGATTCCTCTTGCTAATGTTTTTATTACTGTATGGAAGAGGAGTGGTGATCGGGAAATCCTTGTTTTGTTCATGAGTTTACAGGGAAAGCTTTCATCTTTTCATTTAATAAGATGTTGGTTATTAGTTTGTCATAAATGGCTTTTATCAGATTGAAATAAAGTCGTTCTTTACTGTT
Source organism: Dinomys branickii (assembly GCA_004027595.1). NCBI lineage: Eukaryota > Metazoa > Chordata > Mammalia > Rodentia > Dinomyidae > Dinomys > Dinomys branickii. The sequence continues at coordinate 24,697 of PVLD010014921.1, forward strand.
TGGTAGTGTCTTGCTGATGGTTTTTGTGTCTATGCTCATCAAAGAGATTGACTTGTAGTTCCACTTTTTTCTGATTGAGTCCCTGTCTGGTTTTGGAATCAGGGTGATGCTAACATATAAATAACTTTGGAAGTATTCTTTCTCTTACAATTTGATTAAATAGATTGAGGAGTAAGAGTGTAGACATTAGGTCTTTTGTGAAATTCTTGTAGAACTCAGCAGTGAAACTACTGAGTCCCGGGCTTTTCTTTGTTGGTAGGGTTTTTATTACTGCTTTATCTTCATCACTTGTTATTGGTTTACTTATGTTATTATCTTTTTCATTCAGTTCTGTAATACCTGGGAATCTGAAATCTATCCAATCTTCTGAATTGCCTAATGTATTGATATAGAGATTTTCAAAATAGTTGCTAATACTCTTTGGCACTTTCCTGGTGCCCATTGTGATTTCTCCTTTTTCATTTTCAATTATATTGATTTGTGTCTTTTCTTTCCTTTTTTATGTGATTGCTTAAGAGTTTGTCTATTTTAGTTATTCTTTCAGATCTTCAACTCATTGATTATTTTTCAGTCTCCACTGCATTTTACTCTCAACTGCATTTCTTCTCTGATCTTTATAATTTCCTTCCTTGTGCTAGATCTAGAATTGGATTGTTCTTGTTTCTCTGGGAACATGAGAAGGGTTAGATGATTTACTTGGCTTCACTCTGTGTATTTCTTAATGGGAATTCACAGTTATGAACTTCCCTCTTGGACTGCTTTCACTGTGTCCCACAAGTTCTAGCATGTTGTACTGGAATTATCATTTAGTCCTAAGAACTATCATCTTTCTTCCTTGATTTCTTCTGTAACATATTAGTTGTTCAAGGGGGTATTGTATAATTCCCATGTATTCTCATAATTTCCATGATTTCTTTTACCATTGATTTCTAGTTTCATTATGCTATTATGCATGACACAGTTTTGACTCTTTTGCATTTACTTAAGCGTGCTTTATTGACTAGTGTGTGGTCTATTTTGAAGAAAGTTCCATATGTTGCTTAGAAGAATGTGTACTCTGTTGTTGGGTGGAACACTATGAAGATATTTATTAAGTCCATTTGCTCAAATGTTTTGTTCAACTCTGATATTTCTTTGTTGATTGTTTTAGTCTAGTTCATCTATTTGTGACAGTAGTATATTGAGATAATTTATTATAGTGCTTATCTGTTCTGTTATTTCCAATAGTACTTGTTTTTGAAGTTGGGTGTGTCTTTGTTTGGTATGTATACGTTAATAATTGTTATCTCTTCTTTTCAAATTACTTCCTTAACCAATATGCATTGGTACCTCCATTTATAAACTTAATTTGTTTTACAACTTTAGGGAAGAGGGTTATGTTTGTATTTGTGTTTGTGTTTCTTTGTGTTTGTATGAGGAAGATGGCTGTGGTCATGTTTGTCATCCAGTGTGGAATTTGCTTCTACTTGTGAATTGAATTGTCTGAAAATGGAAGCATTTGTGAACCAAGGCATTTGCTTATCTTCTTTGCTTCTTCTAAGCATATATGTCTTGAAAACAAATTTCTCTGAAAATAAAGCAGATACTCCTGCTTGATTTGTGGTTCCTGTGACGTGGAATACTATTTTCCAGCCTTTAATTTTTAATCTATGAATTTCACTTTGGATTCAAAGTGCCTTTCATATACAGCACATTACTGAGTTTTGTTTCTTGCTTCATTCTGCCAATGTGTGTTTTGATTAGTAAACTGAGATCACTCACACTGAGAGTTATTACCAAAAGCTATTGGCTTATTCCAGCCATTATATTATTTTCTTCTTGCTAATTCCCTTTCTTTTCATTCTACTTAACTGCTCATCCTCCCTGTTAGATCCAGTCTTTTAGACCTTTGTCACTGCTAGCTTTACTGTCTTTTCCTAGGATTCTCTTGAGAATTGGGGGAGTGCTTTGGAGGTCATGAATTTTTTAAGTGCTCTTCATCATAGAATTATCCTGTGGCTCCATCAATAGTGAAAGATAGCTTTGCAGAATATAGTAATCTGGGTTGGAGGTTGCTTTTATCAGGACGTGAAACACTTTACTCCAGTCTCTCCTGGCCTTTAAGGTTTGTGGTGAGAAATCTGCTGCAGCTTAATGGGTTTAAGCTTTCTAAATTATTTGTTGCCTTTCTCTAATGGATTATAAGATTCTTCCTTTGTTTTGAAACTCTGGCATTTTTTGGCTATGATGTGTAGGGAAGTTTCTCTTCTCATCATGGCTATTTGGGGTTCCATATGGCCCACTTTGCATGTTGAATTGCTTTCCCATCTTTGGAAAGTTTCCTGCTATTTTGTCAGGAAACAGGTTTTATGTGCCTTTTTGTTCTTGTAGGACTTTTTGTGCCATTTGTGTTTTCTGATTTTTCAGTAACTCCAGTTAATTTTAGGTTTGTCTTCTCTGCATCATGTAGCAGTGGTTGGATCCATTTTTGCATGTGCTTGTGTTGATTTTAAGATATTTATCCTTAACTGGTCACAGACAACAGCTCTGTCTTCTAATTCTGATAGTCTGTCCTCACATTCCTCACTTCTGCTGACCATACTTTAGGTAAAATTTTTGAACTCCTAGATTTCTGTTCTGTGCTTTTTTATGGCCTCTAATTCTTTTTTATGCTGGTCATTCATGTTTTATAACATTTTCTTTAGCTCAGCTAGTTTTTTTTTTTATCAGTCTCTTTTGTAGAATTGCTGATCATTTTTGTTATTAGGGCCCATTCTACCTTTAGTGACATCTTCTTTGAGCTCACCAAGCACCTTATTGATCTGTTTTGTTACCACTTTTGTCACCTTTTCATAGAATTTGGTTGTGCAGCTTTTCATTTTCTTCCCTTTGATATCATATGGATCGGCTATAGGGAAGTGGGGAGATTTTGGAGTCAGTTTGATGGTTGAAGTTTCTATTTTACATTTTTTTCCTTGCTTGTTTTCTTTTTATTTTAAAGAGAAAAAATGAAAACAACAATGAAACAAAGTTTCAAGACAGGTTAGTAAGAGTCACATTAACTAATATAATGGTTATTGTCTTGATAGTAGTTATTCAGAGTACAAGGAATAGGCGTGATATCTTGTCCAAACAATATTAGCACAAACCCTTCTTTTGAATAAACTAAGAGGAACTAGCTGTATAACTATCTTACCTATCTTGTGTATAAATACATGTATTTTTCCCTTTCTTCCTTTCCCCTTTCCCCCATCACAGTTTGTATTTTCTTTTGAACAGTTTATTTCCAATTCACAATATCTGTTGTAAATTTTGGACCAGAAGAGATCTACAATAGCAAAAACAATTCTGAACAATAAAGACAAGTCAGGGGCATCACAATCCCTGACTTGAAATTGTAATACAAAGCCACTGTGATAAAATCAGAATGGTACTAGAAAAAAAAAAAAAACACAGCTGAAGCTCAGTGGAACAGAATAGAAGATGCAGATTCAATCCAAACACGTTCAGCCTCCCTATGTTTGACGAAGGAGTCAAACATGCTCACTGGAAGAAAGATAGTCTTTCTAATAAATGATGCTAGAAAAACTAGCTTTCCACATGCTGAAGACTAAAACTAGATCCATGTTTATCATCATACACTAAACTAAAGTCAAAATGGATCAAAGGTATAATATTAAAATAGAAACACTAAACGTACTAGAAAACAAATCTTGAAGACATAGGTGTAAGTAGAGACTTCATGAACAGAACCCAGACTCTAAGGGAAATATTACAAAGAATCACAAACGGGATCCACCCTTATTAAAAAGCTTTTGCACAACAAAAGAAATTACCAACAGAGTGAAAAGACAACCCACCGAGTGGGAAAAAATCATAGCCAGTTTTCTGTTAGGCAAAGGACTAATATCTTAAAAATATAAAGAATTGAAAAAAATCAGACTCCCTAAATTCAGAAACCAAAAATGGGCATTGAGATGAATACACATTTCTCAGAAATACACATAGCAAATAAATACATGAAAAAGATGTTCAACATCATTGGTCATTCGAGAAATGCAAACTAAACAACACTGAGATTCTATCTTGCCCCAGAAAGAATAGCTATCATAAAAAAAAAAAAATCAGCTGATAACAAATGTTTGTGGGGCTGGAGGGGAAAAAGGAATGCTTCTCTACTGTAGATAGGAGCATAGACTGGTGCAACCACTATGGAAATCAGTGGAGAGATTCCTTACAAAACTAGGATTAAAGGTCCCATTCCACGCACTACCCCCCCTTCTGAGTTTCTTCCCAGAAGAATTAAAAACATCATACCACAGCAATATTTGTGTACCCATGTTTATACCAGCCCAATTTGTAATAGATAAATCTTGAAAACAACCCAAATGCCCATCAACCAAGGAATAGATAAAAAAAAGATGTGCTTTTTCTAGATAATGGTGTACTACTCAGCCGTAAAGAAGGATAAACTTGAAACTTTTATAGGTAAGTGGATACTCATAACTGGAATAAATCAGACACATGTATAAACATCATATTGTTTCATTAGTGTGGGAAGCTTGTTTTTTTTTTTAATCTGGTGCTTCAAAGTTGATTATAATGACAAACTTTTTCCTAATATAGAGACCTCATTAGGTGATGTCTGCTTTTCAACAACTTTCCCTTTGTTTGGCTAACTATTACCCTTCGACTCTGTCCCAGCACCAACCATCTCGCATTGTCTGTGTAGGGAGGTTGCGCTGTGTTTGTCACAGTACCCAGTTCTCCAGGAACGGGCCACAATATTTTAATGACAAAGGGCAATCCAGATATTGACACGTAGAGAAAACAATTTTTAGCAGCAACAATGTCACTTTGCCTATAGTAATAAAATTACCATCAATAAGAGCGTGAAAGACTAACTGGAAATTGATGAACCCTAATAACCTGTAAGTCATCTGTAACCGTAGAAGAGATTTATGTTTCCATCATGAACTCTAAGACAATGGAGATATTGACCTCTATTAAATATCTAATAAGCTGAACTATTTTTACATCCACTAACAATAGAACAGTATTTAATAATAACACAGAGTTAACAAGCTATCTAAAGATTCATAAAGCTTTGTATTTGTACTAGTAAAGGTAGAGGGAGTGGAGAACCAGAAAACTAAAAGAAGTAAAATTTGGAAAATTTTTTCCATGGAAGATGAGAATGAGGAGAAAAAAATGAAATAAGGGATCCTAGCTAAAAGTGTAAGGAAATTAAGAGTATTATCAAACAGTCACAGAAAAGAATAAACAATAAAAAGACGGAAAAAATCTGAAAGGAAAAATACTGGAGATAAGAGAATGGTGGGAAGGAAGACAAAAAGTTAAAAAAGGAAAAGAGAGGAGAGAGAGAAAAGAAAAAAATGAGAAAAAATCCCAATCTCCCCGAATAACTTCTCTCCCTAGTTGTTGGTTTCATCCACAATCTGGTTGGTGGGTTAGTTTGTCAGTCCTTGCCTCTGCTGGGCCATGACAAAGCAAAGCAAAACCTACAGCCAGCTTGTGCGTAGTGTACTTGTGTTTGTACTTGCATTTAGTGAATGGCTATGGCCAGTAGGCACAGGATGGCATCTCCTGCCCCACACTGGCCCCCACACCAGGGGGTAGGGAGAGGCTTCTTTGATTTAAACACAGGAAAAGGAATTCAAAGAGGAGAAACAGAGCTTTCTTTCATAGTCCATTCACAGAGTAGAATAAGTGGTAGGAAAATTATGATTATTGGGAAGCCCAAAGAGAAATTTAAAGGGAAAATATTCAGTATTTCTCTTAGTTTATCTTCAGCTATTTTTTTTACATGAGGTCTCCATATGGTGCTCAGGCTGTCCTCAAATTTCTGAGCTCAAGCAAATCTGCCTCACACTCCACAGTAACTGAGACGACAGGAATGCAACCTCACACCCAGCTCCTCGGTTGGATTTTTCTAAAGCAAACACGGTAAAGTAGATGAAAGGATGTGGAAAGTATACAAGGAATATTAGAATGTATGGCCGTTGGATTCATTTGAAGAACAAACAAATTCTACATTTCCCAAAGCACCACTCTACTAATTTCAAGGAGCACTCTTTATCAACACACACAAAACTCTACTGGGAAAGAATCTTTGCTGTATCTCCTTGGCTTCTTCCACAATCCTTGTTCTCTTTCTTGTAAGAAAACAAGAAATTTTAAAGTAAAATGCTTAATATGTGCATCTAAAGAGATATCATGCAGTCAGTTTTACTCATTACCCTGGACTGCGAACAGTTAGCAGAAAAGCTTTATAGTTCTTGACTGAACACAGCATAGGGCTATGCAAGATAACCAAGAAGAGTATTTCAATGAATGAATAAATATAACTTTTAATTCTATTGAAGGTTTACAAATGATGGTTTAATAGGAAGGAAAGATTAATCAAATGTGAGCAGAGCTGTGCACTCAAGCTAAGCAGGATATTTGGCGCACAGTTCAGTCTCAATATAGGTATGCTGAATGAATTAACAAGTGATCCATCTCATAAAGCTCACATCCTCATGAAGTGAAGGAAAAGTAATTCATGCTAACATCTGCTTTCCCAGTCATCTTCATGAACAACTGTAAAACTTGAAGTCTAGCAGTTTTTCTGCTCTACACGAACAGTCTGGAATTCTAGCTTTTTCACCAAATCCTATTACCTGGGGATCAAGAAATTGGGTAAATGCCCTCACCTTTAAATTCATACTTAACTATATTTACTGCAATATTTTGTACTTTATTATTAAAAACATAGGTGCTTGGTTGTCTTTGACATTGTGTGAGCTACTGTAAGTCATAGAACTTCTTTGGAAATGTTTTATGTTGTGCAATCATACGTCTGGCTTGTTTTGAAGTGTTAAGACATGCCGATTTATAAAGAACATTTATTATGGTGTGAATGGATACAGACTTTTTCATTTCATTCCAGAAAATGAGTAAAAGTCTACTAATCCATCTCCACTACAGGAAGATTCCAGTTTTATGATCCAGCCAAAAGGGACATTAAGATTCTGGAGATAAATGTCATCCACTGAGAGCATGGAGGGCTCAATCTGCAAAACAGAGACAGCCCTTGTGCCCACAGTGTACAACTGTGCTTTACTTTCTACCAACATGTACTTTCTTTACCATTATCAGATGTTTCCATTATTTCCCCAGGAAAGCATTATGTGTGCTTATACTCAATACAGTAGTGTGGAAAGCATTCATTGTATAGCTACCAACATATGAAATATGATTTATCCCGGTGATTCCAAAACCCAGTCATAGGAATTACCATCAATGTGGTTTTATTTTTCTATTTTATTTTATTTTATTTTATTTTTGCAGTACTGGGGATCGAACTCAGGACCCTGCACTTGTTAGGCAAGCGCTTATTCCACTGAGCTATATCCTCAGCCCATCAATGTGGTTTTAAATAACAGTTTCCCACCACAAAAACTTCTAATGCTGGAGGACTGGGAAAGCCTCGGGTGGATTTATTTATGACAATATACTACTGAGGTGATTCTTCTCTAGCCAGTCTGTCACCAGTTTCCTGGCGGGTCTTATAAAAGTCACTAGTATATTGAACTGAAATATATGGCAGTTGGTGTCTGGTTGTGTGACTCTACAAAGGATAGCAAAGAGGTAAAAATAGATGCAGTTCTGACTGCCGCTGTCACTCAAAAGTGATTTATACCTTTTCAAGGCTTCACTTCACAAGCGTTGACCATCAGCCTCTGCAGCCAGTGGGTTTGTATTAATTTTGCATGTGATAAACCTCTAAGTGATTGAAGAGTTTTGCTCATGAATAGTTCTAAGTTAGGTGTAGCTCAGCTGTTTTCCTTTTTAAATTGTCATGCCGTACAGTACATGCTGTTTCCTCAGCATCCCCCAAATTTCTAATTCCTCTCTCAGGCGTCACATCCTGAGTGAGGTGTATTTTAATTTCATGGCGCTGGGAAATGCACATGTATATTTTGAGAAACCACATTCAAGGTTATACCCTATGTTTTGGTTAGGGAACACCTATTTCTTTCATACTATAACCAGCAGGGTGAAAAGTGAGATTGTGTATTATAGGAATACCAAGAAAGAAAATCAGTTCCTTCAGGAATCACACTTCAGAATAATTTATCAGAATCAGTAGGGTTGGAGAGCAGTTCACATCCTCTTCCATGGACCAAAAGGTACATGTTAATAAATGTCAGTCAGCATCGATCATGTGATGCTGTTGCTGTTGCCGTTGCTGTCGTGATGCCATTGAACCTCAAGGAACCATGGGCTTTATCATATTTCGCAACTGCTTTCCACGACTCATTCCTTCCTTTCCTGATCCCACCTCCCCGCTCCAGTTTGCCCTTTTCCTTCACTGCAACTTCCAGCTAGATTTTCACGGTACATTGTTCTCCCTACAGCCCACAGCTCTCAGGAAAATGAAGTTGCTGCTGCTCTTGCAGAAACCGACCCTTGACTTCTGCATATTGACTTTCAAAGTCATAATCGTACAGGCCCTCGGCCCCTCCTTTCCAGAGTACTCATAGGCTGTGTGTTGAAACCATTTACCCTGAGGGTTAATTCATAAATTTGTAACAAATATGAAATAAGGATTTAGTGAATTATGTGCAATGTCAGACCCTTATTGCATTTGGCTTTTGGAAAATGTTAAACCACTGCAAAGTAACTGAATTTTAATTGCCAAGAATTTTCATTACCATGGTCATTGCTTTAAAAACTTTTTAAGACTGATCAAGAAAATCAGGCACACATTTTATATGTGTTTGAATTTCAGCTACTATGGTATTTTTTCTCCTTCTACTTTCCATTTTGGCAGCAAAGATAAATGATTCTGAATATGAATAGGAGAAAATGATGGCATATTTCCAAGTCTAAATAGTCTTCTCTTTTTTATGGTTTTTGTTAGTTAGTCAGTCAGTTTGCTTGTTTGAGACAAGGTCTCACTAGGTAGTGAAGGCTGGTCTTGAACTCACTGATGTAGTCCAGGCTGCCCTCAAATGCACAGCAATCCTCCCGCTTCACCCTTCTGAGTTCTGGGACTGCAGGTGTGCACCACCACCCCTGGCATAAATACTCTTCTTTGTGTACCATGGTGTATAATCAACTTATAAAACTTATAATCAGCTTAGCAACTTATGATCATCTTATCAACCTGTTCTTATGGAGGACAAAATAAAATCAAGCTACATAAACCTTTAATAAGTCTTTGCATCCAGATTTCTTCCCAGTATCTAAACCAGATCCAGTGGACAGGGTCAGAGATGATTAATGGAAGAGCACAGGACCACGAAGCCTGCTTGTCTGTTGTCACCAGCATTCAACTATGACCATAGTTCCAGTGAAAGTTTAAGAATAGCCCAGTAGAATTTTGTTTTTATTTTTTATGTTGCTTAGAGCCAAGTCAAATGGCTCCCATAGCTAAAATGAGGATTACAGGTTGTGTGTGTGCATGGAAATACTGATCACACAAAAGTGAATGTTGAACTATTCATTTCTGTACTGACAGGGAACATTAGGATTGTTCATCCTGATAGACTTTTTATGTTTGTGATCTCATTGCCTGCAATGGCAGCTGTACCCGCAGTGTGCTCTAGAGGGCTCAGTCTGAGCAGCACAGTAGCTTATGACAGTGACCCTCATAAGAACCCATTGCCCTAGTAGTGAAAAACTGCCCTGGCCTCCAGGTGAGATGAAGATGTCAAATGTCCTCCCACGGCTTTTGTGCTCTGATTTAATAATCATGCTACAAAAAGTGGTATCTCAGGTTAGTCGAGGACAACTTAGTGCAGATTTTTTAATTAAAATAAAAATGATTGTGAACTATAAAACTTTTTATACGTATTACTGAGATTGAAGAGAACAAAAGATTCCTTTGTAGAAGCTAAATGAAGACTAGCTTCACCTTCTATGTGTATTGTACATAAGGATCTGTGGTGTGTGTAAATACAGTACATTAGGATCTGCATAACAACCATGTTCAATACATGTTTTCTTCAATTTTAAGGTGATCTATGTTTTAAAATTATAGAAATCTGGAACTGTCACCTCTTTTAAATGCTGGCTAATCCAACTCTACATTTTCCTAGCAGAAAAATGATGCATAAAGAGACTGATTGATTGATTAGTTCACTCACCATCACAAAGCAAGTAAGAGGCAGATCCAACAGGAGCTGCCAGATACTCTCATTCAGCACACACCTGTGGGCTCTAGTTTGTCGTTAGTGCAAAGGCGAGTGGTCCGCAACCTGTCCTGTTGTTTCCGGTTATCACTTTCAGGGAGTCAAAGGACTAAGCCAGTCAACAGGGACAGACAAAGGTTTCTATAGGACTGAGTCAACAAAAAATCTGACAGCACCTGGGGGAGGTGACAGATTATCTAAACTGTATGCAGCAAAGGGTGGGTGCAGGCATGTCTCATGCAAAAGAATGTACTTCATCTTGGAAGTATCTAGGGAACTATAGTCCTCTCTATACTCCGGAGCAGAAGCAGTGAGGAAAAAGCAGGAGCGGATGAGACTGAGCTGTAGACAGGGTTTTGAGCCATGCCAAATTCAGAAAATCTCTGAAGGCAAATGAGAAGTCACTGTCAGGCTTCTGGCAGTTTAATAACTCTTTGATTTTCATGCTAGCAGCAACTGTCAGGCTAGAATGTGATTATTGAACTGGAGAAAGGGAAAGAGAGGAGGCCAGGACAATGCTTCTTCTATCACGAAATAAAGGGTCTTTGTGAAAATCAGGAAAGACACTGCTTCCTGTTGGAAAGCTGTAATAATACACAGTTTTCAGAACAAGACTTTCTATTGGCATTTGCCAGAACATTATTGCCATGGCTCTGGAAATCTCTGGGATGTGATGTGATACACTTGCTCAGTGATAGCCCTCCCAACTGGCTCTGGCCACACACTGCTTGTAGGAAACCCAAGCGCAGTGTGATTAATTCTCTAGAGCACTTACAACTTTATAAGCCTCTTTCATAAATATCAGCTCATTTATTTTTTGTTATAATTCTGCTAAATAGTTAGAAAAAAGTGTAATTTTTACTCTCATATCATGGCTGTAAAATTAAACCTCCACAAAGCTAAGTGACTTGCCTACCACCAGCGTTGGGGACAGTGGAGCTTATTTCTAGTCGCTGCTGTTTTAACCTCTAATCATCAAGCTTTATGACTCCTTGCTGTTTCTTTGGCCATAAAAAGTAAAATCTCAAAGCTGTAAAATATGCTAACTTTTTAAATATGTTTAGCAAGCATCCAGCAGCACAACTAGGGTGGACCAGGGAGGGCAAAAGAAGATAACTTTTCTTTCATTTAAGATAGAAATCGAGCTTAGAAACTGTCACAGAATATTCTTCTACTCATTAGACTTTGGGTGTGGGGATGGGGGCTGGCTTGGCTCTTTGTTCGTCATGCAGAAAGGCACTTTTTGCTCCTAGTATTTCAAATCCAAGCCATATTTTAATAATTGATTCTGTATTCTTGTCTTGTTTTTGCTTTTAAAATAGACATAAAGAAGCAAATCGATGATATTGACAAGTAGACATCCAAATGATGAACTAATTGAAACATAGATGTGTTAATATAGCCAGAAACATCAAAATATGTAATGCATTTCCATTTTCCACTTTACATAAGAAAGACTATTATGAAAACTACTGAGGCCTTGCTTTACGGCCTGCCTGCATTTTTAAAAGATGTTACTGAAAGCAAAACATCAAGAATATTTGGTGAACAGATGTCTTCAACAACCCAGAGAGGAAGGGAAATTAGTAAGGCTAGTCTGATGAAGCATCTCACAGCCATGTAGTGACTAAGACGGGTTCCTGCCGTTTAGTCTGGGAGGCTGAGCAGCAGGACACCCACTTTGCAATCACATCCCAGCCATCCAATTAGAGTTGCCTGGAGAACTGATTCTAACTAGATAATTCGAGTGCTCTGGTCTTTTTCACAGAGGCCCAGATTGATGAGAGGTGGGGCAGTGTAGTTCTCAAAGCTCAGACCCCAGAATTGATCCAGGCTGTTGGGCTGTTCCCTGCAGAGCTGCTGGGTGATGTGGTATCAGATTCTTCACTTCCCTGTGCCTCACAGGGTGATTATGAGACTTACAAAAGGTCATATACGTATATGACCCAAGACACAAATTGATAG
>PVLD010014921.1:36942-50657 GCA_004027595.1 Dinomys branickii
AGAGAGAGAGAGAGAGAGAGAGAGAGAGAGAGAGAGAGAGAGAGGGAGGGAGGGAGAGAGAGAGGGAGGGAGAGAGGGAGGGAGAGAGGGAGGTCCCAGATGTGTTCCTGGCACACAGTAAGTACAAGGGAGCAGTCTCTTTATTATTGCTATAATTGGAAGAGTTATCACCGTTACAGTTTGTGTTCCATCACAAAGATCATGTTACTGCTAAAAGCTTTATGCAAATTCTTAGGCAGCATGTAAAAAATGGGGCTAGGGGAAGCTTGGATAATTATTTTCAGTTTGCTTTCTCTTTCATAAATCTTTACGTTGCCCTCCTGTGACTCGGTACCAGAATTGATCCTGTCTAACTCTCTGCAAAACGAAGACCACAGAAGAGTACGTCAATCACCTTCTTCCTGCTGCTCCAAAGGGAAGCGGAAGTGAGACCCAGCACGTTCTAATGTGCCTGGGGCGGGGACTCCAGCTGGGAAAAATGTCAGATAAGCAGCTCATGTCCGAGTCTGGCTGATTTATACCCCACATAGCATTTTCAGGCTGATTCCGAGTGATGGCCCTTCCATAGTGTGAAAAATTGCTCAAAATACCTGACCAGTATGGTCCTTGCTTCCTGGTACACAACATGTGAAGACATTCCAGTGAACAATGTTTAAACATCAAGACAAAGATCCAAACAATATGTATGTACTGGTTTATGTGCTCATGCTCTAGACTAAATTTGCAATTCTCAAAGCCAAGAGCTATTTAACTTTTAAAACGATGTCCACCTGGAATAAACAGTCAACTCATTCTTTTTTGTTAAATGGAATAATTACTCAATAACATTTCTGTTACCTCAAGAGTGAAATAAACATAGGTTTGTAATGGCGTGAATTGCAGACTTCTCAGATTTCCGGGAATTGAGAGATATTTAACTGTGAACTTTATACCGTAATTTAAAACAGGTTGGAAGATACCATGATTTTCCATAGATAGTCATTTAATATTTCCACAGAAGTGCCATTCTTCTTAGATTTCAAATGCTTTGAATTTTGTAATGCACCATAGTTTTGCAATAAAATATTTTTGAAAAGGTTATTTCACAATTTTCTGTGTCTGGGGAAAGAATAGCAGAACTTTTTTTAAAAACTAAGTTGTACGGCTTAGACATCATTTAATTATAAGCAAGTGAAAATCCAAACCAAACTGGCTTGAACCAAAATAGAATTTATTGCCTCACTTAACCGAGAAGTTCAGGAATAAATCTAACTTTGGTCAAACTTGACTAGGTCCGAATGATATCATCAGGACTTGGGTTTCCTCTGCTAACTCTTGGCACTGCCTTCTACTTGTTGAAAATAATTATTCTTCCATTCTTAGAGGAGGTTGACTTCATGAGTGTAAACTGCAGGCCACGTCTGCAGCGCTTTACATATCAGGTTCCCGCTATATAGTCAGGAGAACTCTGTTTCTCTAAAAGCTAAAATGCGAGACCAAGGATGAAGTCTTCAGCGGTCACAATTAACCCACCCCGATCTTGCCTATGCTTGGCCTAATCAGTGATGCCAAAGTAAGGCAGGCACTGCGGTGAGCACTGTGATGGGCTGGACTGAAAGCAAACCCTCCCTTTCTGAGGGCGGGGCAGCTGAGCTTTACTAAAGCACACGACTAACACGGGCAGAGGGATGCTTTCCCTGGAACGGAATGGAAAGGCCCTGAATCAACTTATGAGAAAAGAACTTCACTGATTTTCCTCACCGGGTTATAAACAGCACATAGCACGGTGTCTGGGAATTAGCAAGAGATAAACATAAAGATAATAACGACACGCTCTACGTCTAGTCAGACGAATAAAGGCGGCTTGTGGTAAGAACGCCTTTGTTCTGCAATGTTTCCCAATCCCGATGTCCCCTGCTTGAGACTTCCCCACACTGATGACCGTGCCCCTCAGAGTTCTGCTCCTGACCGCTCTGCATTCTCTCTGTGTGCGCTTCAAGGTCCCGGCTTCCATTTCCATTGCCACGGCATCCTCGTGATCTTTATTATCTGCCACGTACCAGAGATAATAGCCTTTAATTAGTTTTCCTACCTCCCCCCTTCGCTCTTCTCTTCTACAATGTTTTGAGAATAATTTGCTTTAAAGAACCATTTGAGTACGGTCACTGATAAGCTGGTAATATGCAGTCATTTTCCACCGCTGTAAATTGAAACTCGTTAGCATTCAATTAAGATCGCTAAACTATTATTCATTGTCTTTTCTGCTTGTTTTTAAAGACAGCTATAAGTGCCTAAGGACAGAGAATCATGTCATTTTTATCTTGTTTTTCTGCCTTTCTAGCTTCTATAGTGGAAGTTTTATATATACTAAGGTCTCAATAATTAAAAGTAAATATATATATAATTACTAATATATATCATAATTAATATACAATTGCATTGCTAGAATGTCATATTTCTGGATTAATAAATAGCCAAGGTATTGTCAGTGGATTGAGAGTTCCTTTTTATTGTATCTCAGTGCAACTCACTCTGAAGATCACATTCTATTTCTTGGTAACTTTCACAGGAAGTTCCCCCAAATTGGCTCAAAGATGATGAGTATTAGCGCTGGGGCATGGGGGCACACACCTGTAATCCCAGCACTAGGGAGGCTGAGGCAGGAGGATCCTTGCAAATTTGAGACCAGCCTGGGCTCCAAAGTGAGCTCAAGGCCAGCCTGAACTACATAGCAAGACCCTGTCTCAAAAAGACAAACAAACAAAAACAGATGATGAGTATTCATACAGAGGGACAAAAAGAATATTTCCCTCTTAGCTTTGTAACTCTTCACAGTTACATCACCTTATCACACATAAAGCAAAAATTATTATCTGGGGCCTTTGTGCTGGGGATGGGTGGGCACAGGTTGAACTATGGAGGGAGTGCAGGGCCTCCAGGAGGTTAGACAAGTTCTCTACCATGGAGCTGGACCCTCCGTCCTATCTGACGTCTTTTCAGAAATAATTTCTGGGCAGTTCATAGACAAAGAAACATAGTCTCTCAATAAAATACTCAGATTGATTAAATAAAAGAAATTCACATTAAGAAACTAAGGAATAAGAATTTTTTTTAAATTGATCAGATTAGCTAAGATTACAAGTTTGTTAGTGACCTGACTGACAAATAGGTAGGGAAGTCAGGATTCCTGTACATCATGAGTGAAACAGAATCATCACGATAGCTATTCACAGTATACATGCACACCCGGGATTCTTATATGATTATCAGTATGTTCTGATTCTTTGACAAAAGCTCGAGGTTTATATGTTTTTAACAAGAACGTACCTAAGAAGGAACTGGTATGTTTGTGCTGTTTAAACCATTTGCAGATCACAGCAGAAAGGCAAGCTTTTATAAAATTCCTTTCTATATACTATGTTCCTTTTCTCTGTACCGATTGTTCTACCTCAGTCCCAAGCTGTTAGGAGCTGTAGTTCATTCCCAAGGATTTTTAAAAAGTTTATCTTCTCTCCTTTCTGGCAAAAATTAGTGAAAACATTAGGTGGAGGACTCTGGATGGACAGCGGTTTTGATTAAAGGGAAGAAAACAAAAGCCCCCTTTCCCCACCAAACAAGTAAGGCAGAAGAGGTATACAGTCCCCTAACACATCAGAATCTGGACAGTGGGTTCTCAGCTGGTGTAAGAAACTGCAAAACCCCCGAAGAGAATGGCTGGTCAGGGTTGGATGTGAATGACAGGGGGTTTGACGCAATCGAAGAGCAGAGTATCCTGAGGTTAGGAATTCCTCCAGTGCCTCACTGCTAAGATCCTAGAAACTGAACACTGAGACCCAAGAATGTATGGCATGAGATTTCTCTCTTCTTAGGAACTGATATTAAATTTATTGAGGGAAAGATGTAGAAAAATACCTCTTCCTTTGACTTATCTATGTTAATTTTAAAAATTTATTCTACATATACTCTGAGATATCTGCCCAAAGAACGCACACAGCACCACTTGTAATTATTTTTTTAAAAAAAAGAACTGGAAGCAATTCCAACTCCTATCATCTGGGAGCTGGAAATTAATATAATGGAGCTGTGTAATCAGCTAGAGTATGAGTTGAATTTGAAGAAATGAAGTCAATATATGTGTACAAAAGTAGCAATACCAGTAAAAATGGAGAACCCTCCAATATTAGATGAAATCTTTAAAATGTACAAAATAATCTAAAGCTGGGTGTGGTGGCACACACCTGTAATCCCGACACTCAGGAGGCTGAGGCAAGAGGATGATTGTGAGTTTGAGACCAGCCTGGGCTACAAAGTGAGACTCTGTCTCAAAAAGACCAAGTAAAGTCTATAAGCTAAAGCACAATTCTTTTTAGTAACTAGAGATAGTAGTGGCACTGTTGTACAGTGGGAGAACTTGCACCCTTTTGTTTGAATTTTCACCATACACAGTCATTAGTGTACAACACCAACACACTAGTATGTTCTAAACCTCATGCAAAGTTTTTATTTCCTTTCTCAAGAGGTGTAGACATTCTTAGTATTCAAAAGTCCTTCTGCTCATTGGTCTCTGCTCATGAATATAAAGAATCATGATGTTTAACAATAAAGTTCCTATAGCTACCTGTCAGAATATGTCATCTACACAAATCACGGTAATTCAATTGGCCATTTTCATATTGGTGTCTCAGGCTTGTGACTTCCCTTTCTTTGGATGAAGGGCACTCTATTCTCCTTGGAACATGAAATAATTGAAAACATGATTTTGAGCATAAGTTGGCTCCATACTTTGTCATACAATACAAATTCAAGTGTGCCACAAAGGTGCCTCATCACGCTGCATTATTCTCTGAGGGAACTCTAGGTGGTTTTGACAACGTCACCCAACATAAATGTGTTAGACTGCTAGGGCTTTAAAAAATAATTAATTCATTTTGTTTAATAAATACATCTCCAAGATGGTGACTACATAATACTGGCTGATGGGAGACATATGCCTTTATTCTTGGAAAGAATAAATCATTTCAAGGTATAGTAGTCCCTCTCCCCTTTGGTGTCTCACTTTTTGGCATTTGTTGCCAGTGACCTGGAAATGTTTAGTGGAAAATTTCAAAGATAGGAAAGATAAGCAATTCATAAATTTTAAATTGCCTGCCACTGTCATGCAATATCATAATAAACTCATACTCTGCATGCTGATCATTCCTTTCTCCAGGGTATCCACAGTGCATATGCTACCCTCCCATTAGTCACCAGTAGGCCCTCGGTCATCAGATCAACTGTCACAGTGTCACAATGCTTGTGTACCAGGAAACATTATTTTGCTTAATGATGATCTCAAAGCACAAGAGTAATTGTGCTGGCAATTTGGATGTGCCAAAAGAAATCATAAGATGTTACTTTAAGAGAAAAATGAAAGTTCTTCACGTAAGGAAAGAATAATATGTATGCTGAGTTTGCTAAAAATCTATGGTAAGATTTTTCCATCTTGGAAGAAGTTTGCTTGAAGTTTGGGTTATTAGATCTAAAACCAGTGTGTGATAAATGCCAAGTTAAAATGGGAAAGACATCAAATTTATGGATATATGCCTGTATAGAAAAAATCATGATTACATACAGGGCTCACTACCATCCATGACTTCAGGCATTTACTGGGAATCCTGCAATGTGTTCTCTATAGATGAGACAGGGTCAAGCAAGGAGATAAATTTACCCTAAATAGAGTTAAATGGAGAGGCCCATGGTACCAAGCCCAGACCTCAGACTCTTGTAAACAATAATGTAAGTACTATGGCCTCAAACAAAATCCTATTACGACAAAGGAGGTTTGAGTAATAATATATTTACACCTAGTGTGCATATTTTCTACATTAATGCCACTGGATACCTAGAAAGCATCAGAATATTTCTTCATGGAAAAGTCTCAGCCCAGTGATAATGTCCTAGTTCCCCTATTTCCTGACTACAAGTACATGTGTGACTTACAGTGTTTCCTTCAAATTGGTAGGCAGGTGTGCTCTCAGACAGCTTATACACCTTCCAGGTTTTAAGGTTCAAACATACATGATCAATGACACATCATCTAATGAAACAGAATGATACAATCTGCAAATCCCATATGATATATTGTAGAATTTTGAATAGTTCATCTTCATGAGATATTGATTCACAAGTGTTAAAGAAAATTATTTGTTTCCATTGGTTTTTGCTATTTTGTAAGAAAAACACAATGTTTTAAATCTATAGAGGATATGCTGTGGCCATGCAGATTGTTTCCTACTGTGGTGCCATTTCAAATGCCCTGTTGTGTTTCCCCCATAAATATATTTTTATTATTTTATGTATATCAACCTCGTGCTCAGAAAATATTGCTTCATGCAAAAATGAGTTACTAAACATCTAACCTGATTTTGTTTTGGAGAAAATTTATTGATCATGGAAAATTCTCTGAAAATTGAAACAGAAATGCCATGACTTTGCCACATGGTTCCGACCCAAAGCCTTTGAGCAGCTAGGAATTAATTCTTTCTTTCTCTCACTTTTCACTAAACTTTTCATAACAGTTAACTGAGATGCCTACTTGTAGCTGCCCATTTTCCCTTAGATATCTTCAAAGTGCCAGCTCCCAAATCCCACCTCACACCAAACCAACGTATTATATATAAAAGCTGTTCTTTATTTTAACTGGGTCTTCGTCAGTCAGAAATAGTACTAAACATGTCATAATGTTTCCTTTGACCAGCTAGAATTTCCACGGGAGGAAAATAGGACATATGCATGAGACATATTTAAATGCAACTTCCACAGTGACATGAAGAAAAATAATTGGAAATAAAGTTATATTCATTCTTTTAGAGATAGTTTGCTCCTTTGGTTGTGAAGCATGTTATTTTAAGTAAAAAAAAAATCCCTCAAAATGAAGGAATAACATTACTGGTGCCAAATATTACAGGATATATAAATACTTGAGTAAATCCTTAGGAGAAGAAGAAATGTTTTCAAGTCTTCAACTTTTCGGAACAGAAAGAGTGTTGATTCTGGCATTGAGGATAAACCACCTACGTCTCATTTTTCATGAGCTCCCAAAAGACGAAGCCAAAGGGCAAAAATGTATACTGAAGTTCCCTGCTGAGAAATGGAAAAAAAGAGAGAAGAAACCCAACAATAATGGAAATATTAAGTCTGCATATTTAATAATTCTTGACTATGCCAGCCAAGGAGTAAGAAGTGTAAATACTTGGTCATATTCACTTCTTGTATTTCATTTATTACCTATTTTTAAAAGCACCAAGCAGTCTGGCTTATACTTTAGCCATGTGATTGGCAGAGTGGCTTTGCGTTAAGGCCAACTCCTGTGAAATGAAATCTTTACCTGCAGATTGCTCTACTCTGAACCACATCCCTAGCGAAAAGAAGAAAATACCTGAGGACAAGTCTTTCTCTTCTCATTCATGAATCTGTATTTACTGTAATGCCAAGGCCATATTCTAACTAGAACAGTTTTTATGATGTTAATACCCATGACAAATTTTGATCATTTGAATAAAACAATGGGATGACTTTTTATATCTTAAGTTGTTGTGTTTGACCGCTGTGAACTGGTTGTCACTAACCAATGCTTATCTGATTCTTTATAGCATATTTTTATGAGCTACATTTCTCTGCCCACATCTTTAAGAGACATCCCGTGCAGTTATCATGTATAGATTTATAGATAGCACCTTTGTATGGGATTCGCATAATACCTAGAAGAGTGTTTCACTACATAGGTACATACATTTTAAGAAAATTATGATGAAATCACAAACAGAAGTATCTGAAGACAACAATACGCAACATAACAACCATTGTTGAATTCCTACCATCTTGTTTGGTGAAACTTTGCATCATTTATAATTCTTTGTTCTTTTTTTTTATTCTTTTAAAGGTTTGGTTAATCTTGCATTCTTATACCTGGTAACCTGACCAATTTCGATGAAGACAAAAATGTATAATATAAAAACCACTGTTAATCATTAACATTTGGTTCTGAAACCCTGTATCATTTTATTGATTTTACTTTGTTTTGTTTTGTTTTGTTTTGTTTTTTTGTCTATGCTGTTGGCATTTTGCTATTTTTCTTTCAATTCTCTTTAAAATAAAATAGAACATTATACAATCATTGAGAAATGATTAAAAATAAATTTTAACAGATTGAAATAATTTTTAAGGAAATAACATTGTCGAGTGAAAGGCAGGCAAAATAATTTTAAATGCAGTGTGAACTTAACTGTCACAGTTAAATGAATATTAACATTATAAAATGTTTCAAAATATGAATTTGCTATATATGTAGGACTCGGACAAATTTCCTTCACATTTTCATCCATGTATCCCTAAATATTCTCCTCTGTCATTCTTAATTTCTGTCTGTAGATTGACTATCCAATTTTCCCATAGTCAGAGGTATGTTGCAGACTTCCCCTCTCTCCCAATAACAGCAAATGTAATCAATCACTTTATCCCAGAAATCTTCATTTCTAATTGTTTCCTGTATCTTAATCTTTCCATCTTCTGCCTTGCTATCAGGACCCTAAGTTAGTCTTGTACCATCTCTTGCCTGTACTATGCAATAGCCTCTTTCTTTGTCTCCCTCTAAATTTTTTACACATATCTTTCATGGTATATTTTAGGAAATTTACTTCAAGTGAATTTAAACCCATGCAGATCTCTGTAAAGAATGCTGTACTCCCTACAGAATCAAGTTCCATAACATAGCACAAAATAAACCCTCTATGACCTTAGCCTCAACCTTGTTCACACTCCTTCTGGCCTTTTCATCTTGACTGTGTACTATAGCACCCACACATTTTGCTATTTCATAGTTTCGTGGTTCAGGCTGTTTCTCTGTTCTACACACCTTGAAATCAGCTTTCTGCTACTACAACTAACAAGTGAGGTAGCTTATCTGTTACAGTGTAGATCTAAAATGGCCCAAAGCCTTACGTGTTTGGAAGGGGATTGGATCATGAGGGTGGCATAGCTTACTTGTTAGGAGGTGGTGCCTGGTCCACAGAGGCAAATCATGGGGCATGTGATCCAGAAAGGTACTTCTTTCTCCTTTTTCCTTCTCACATTTCTCTGCTTCCTGCTTCCATGATGGAAGCAATTTCCATTCATCTGAGCCCTTCTAGCACATTGTTTCTGTGTGGACGCCTTCCAAACATGGACTGAACCTCTTGAACCATAAGCCAAAGTAAATCTTTCATCTTTTATGTTGTAGGTGCTGGATACTGTGTCTCAGCAATGAGAAGTGACTAAGGCATTACCCTTCCTGGAATCTTCTCTAGCAGGTCCAAGTAGATTAAGCATCTCTATCATGAGCTCTGGGGTTTCTCTCTTAACCCTTACTCTATAATATGGAACTGGTTTACTTAGGAATTTTTTCTATATTATACTATCCTAGAGAGCAGAGGTTTTGAGATGCAAAATTCATTCACCCTATTACTGAGGGTGTACGTGAAATATAGCAGGCACTGAGTATGTGTTGAATCAAACTGAACTTACAGTTATTCATAAAATTAAATTCAGATTCACTGCCTTACTCTGGAAAGTTAATGCTGACATGGATTATGTTATGTGGAGATTGAATACTTGAATTGGACAGTGTTATCCCTTAATTTGACTTGATATAAAAATCTTTATAAATTAATCTTTTGATGTTTCTCTTTTATTCCATCCTAAAGAAACTGTACCTTCAAGTTCCTTAGACATATGAAGTCAAAACGAATGTATTCTTCTGCCAAGTTTCGGGATCATAAAGTAGGTCACTATAGTATTTCCTCAATTAACTGGGCACAAGGTCAAACATTGTTTCAGGTTTCTGTAGTTCCTGTGGCTTGGAAGCTTCCTCTAGAGGCATCGTATTTTCCTAACACTTACCTAAGAGGACATACCTAAGGTTTGGAAGTCAGTAGAGAATGTCTATTTCTGAGAAATTTCCTGCATTTTGTGGTTCTGGTCAGGAGGGTGGAAGGCACTGTGTGGTGTATCTACTTGGTCTGGCCCCACGGTAAGCACAAGGAGAACCCTGAAGTCTAGGTTTGAGGCTAATTAACCACAGGTTCTGGGAGAAATAAACCCCTGACTTTTGATTTCCTTCTCTGTGATGCTCCAGAGAAGAGAACAGTCCCAGAGCAAGCCAGGCTGCCTGCTACAGTCTCGAGAACCCTCCAGCCAGCACACAGATCACTGAATTCTCCCTATTAGCATCTTTTCAACTGGTTTTCTAAAACCCTCGTGAGAAATTTAACCTATCACTGCAACATTTACTAATGCGAATGAAGCCATTCTCAAACTCTCCTCACTAGAGAATTGATGGCCTGTGCTTCTCAGTTCCCATACAGCCAGTTTCTTCTGTCATCCTCTAGAGGACATCTGTGTACACCACAGTCCAGATGCTTCCTGACACATCATTCATAGCTCTTTTGATGAGACTGTTGTCTTAACAGTGGCTCAGCAATAAGTTGGAAATGGAATGAGCTTCAGGATAAAATGTCTTGGTAAGCTGGTTGCAGGGAGGGCTTCCTTCTCCTGCAAATTTTTAGGCAGTTATTTTTCACACATACCTCCTGATTCTAACCTTAGCCAGCATGCAGAAAAGGACAGATGGCCACTGTGAGGGGAATTCACTACAAAAACAAGAACCAGCTTTCCCTCGAATAGTCCCTCTGCTCCTTTGCTTCACAGAGTAGCATCACAAAGTCATATTTGAAAGGAGACTAGAAAGAACCGAAACAGAGAACTGACGTTTTTAGCTTTTCATTGTGATTTACACCTTGATCATTTCCAATGCAATTGACAATAGCTATGATGGTCCATAGGGATAACAAATCAGGATGAATGAAATGTAAAGAGAGAACAGTAAACCTCAAGGGAAAAGAAATGGAAGAGAAGACAGGGGGAACGGAAAGAGATTAGGTAAATAAAGCTGATTTTCATTTTGCATATTTACTAAGTACAGAAGCTTCTCTCACTTCCATTTTACACTTAAAGAATGTATCAGAAAATTTAAGTAACGACTCAAATTTGAACAGCCATTGCTACATCCAGAATTAGTCAGGGTTTCAAAGTCAACTTTCACAAATGTTCACCCAGCTCCAGCTCCTGCAAAGTGTTTGCACCATGAAAGACCCCAGGACCCATGACTCTGCTGCTTCATCATTTTGAAAGCAATTTCACAGTTCATTATCCTTTCCACATCAACCAAATATTAGGTGCCAATTGCTCACATCCATTACTTAGATATATGAGTGTCTTTAAGATTCATAATTGGAAAAGTGTCTTTGAAAGTTAGTGAAAGCACTTGGAGATTCCTTAAAGAACAAGGTTAAATATAATCATTTTTGCTTGGCTCTGAACCACATTGATTCAGAACCAAAAATTATTCTTTAGAATTACAATAAAGGGGTTTAAAAGCATTTTAACTTTTTGCGATATTATCTTGGATTTTAAAAACTCAAATGAAATTCTCCTTAAACAGTCAGCATTTTGAAATCATGTGAAATTGTGTTATGAGAAAAAATATTGTCAGTAGTTTTTCTGCATAAGAATAGTAAAATGGAAAATATTAATCTGTCACACATAACGTGTAGAGATAAATGGATGATAATAAATTTATACTAGATCATTTAAAATAACATAATATAATCCATTTCCATATAGTTATCTATGGGACATATTGGGGAATTTTAATAAGCATGTAGTGTAACTAGACAACTTAAAGTACTTATAAGAGAGAGAGAGAGGGACAAACTTTGCTATTTGACAATCAAATTAGCTTCCTAGAAATTTTTAGATTATAGAAATTTTAGATTTTAGAAGAGAAGAAACATGTAAAGTTAGAAGTTAAAATCATTCAAAAATTATAGTTTTAGCCCTGATGATTCTATAAAACTAAGGAACCAAAAAGTGTTACTAAACTATGTGATACAATTCATCTACTCAAAATAGCGGCATGGAAAAGCAGTTTTTGGGAATGGAGCTTTGCCCTGACAACGGAAGCAACCTAGGTACGTCTGGATGGTCTGTGTCATGTTCTGGGACTCAGAGAATGCTGGTCAGACTCACAAAGGAGGTGTGCTTCTGTCTAGCACATCTGTCCCCCCCCCCTTGTTTGAATAATGACTTAAAGAATGTTTGTAAGGCCTGGTGGTCAAGCATTTTTCTGGAAGAAAACTTCAAGAAGTAGATGCATACAGAGAGAATGATATTTTAGATGGTTTTCATTCTAGAATAAACACATGGATAGGAAAAATCAGAAAATTAATAATATGTCACCTGAAATAAAGGGTTAGCAAACTTTTCTGAAAAATCACATAGTAAATTTTTTCAGGCCAGTCTCTCCTGTGACTATGCAAACCATGTCACTGTCCATGAATGTAGACACATAGAAAATATGTCCCTGTGTGAATATGGCTGAATTCCAATATAAGTTTATTTATGGACATGTAAATTTGATTATCATTGATATTCATGTGTTACAAATAATGTTTTTATTAGTTTGAACCATTAAAAGTATAGAAACAACCATTCTTCTCTCATAGGCAGTAGGCTTTATAAGACCCACAGGTCATGGGTTGCCACCCTGTTTTACCTGGATGGTTGGGTTTTTGTCTAGATGCAAAAATAAGACTGATATTCCCTTCTAGGTATTTTTCCAGAAGGATTAAAACCATCATACCACACCGATATATGTGCACCTGTGTTTATAGCAGCACAATTTGTCAGAGCTAAATCTTGGAAACAACCCAAATGCCCATCAACTGAGGAGTGGATAAAAAAGATGTGATATTTTTATACAATGGAGTATTACTCAGCTATAAAAAAGATAAGCTCAAGGTTTTTGTGGGTAAATGGATGCAGCTAGAGTTCATACTCATAAGTGAAACAAACCAGACACACATGTGTAAACATCATATTGTCTCCCTAGTGTAAGAACCTGAAAGAGTAAATGAAACCCAAAATGTACAATAGATAGTATGAAAGGGAAAGAAATTGCACAAAGGAAGGAACAACTGGGATGAGGGCAAGAAGAAAAAGAAAGCAAAAGCTAAGACAAAATATATAGATGCCTGGGATAACTGTACTGCTGATGTCGGGCGGTTTATTGAAAGGAACAGTTAATGCTTAAATTTTTTAGTATTTTGACCAATTGTGCATGCTTATATCTGGTAATCTGAGCAACTGGTATGAAGACAACAATATGCAATATAACAACCATTGGTGAATTGCTATCATCTTGTCTAGTGAAACTCTGTATTGTCTCTAATGTTTTCTAAATTATTATATTCTTATTCTCTTTAATGATTTGATCAATCTTTCATTCTTACATCCGGTAATCTGAGCAACTTCATTAAATATAGCAATCATGTAACAGCCCTTGTTAATTCCTATTATTTGGTTTGAAACCCTGTATCATTTTTAATGTTCTTGCTTTGTTTTGTTTGTATTTTGCTATTGTTCTTTTTTTAACTATTCTTTTTCAAGTAAAATTTTAAAAACAAGGCCAAGCACCAGTGTTTGCCTGTATCCACACACCACACTGTAAGGTCTGTGGTGAGTATAGCCAAAGCAATCACTGCCAGCACACAAGGACTGTGGGTATAGGAAAGCAGCACTTAGTGAAATAAAGGAAGGAAGGAAGGAAGGAAGGAAGGAAGGAAGGAAGGAAGGAAGGAAGGAAAAGATAAAAGAAAAGGGAA
>PVLD010014922.1:0-50556 GCA_004027595.1 Dinomys branickii
GCTCGCCAAGTCTGTCTCGAGCTGGTGGTGTTTATTAAGGAGGTTCGCTCCCTTGCTGCTCACCTGGTTGCCATCTTCCCCGGATCCTCGGTTGTATGGAGTTTTAATTAACTTTAATTTAGAACCAATTGGATCAGTCATTGCCTCCCATTCCTGATCAGAGAATGTGGCCCTTAACTGCCTTTGTTCTCACCTTGTGTATACTTTTGGTTTCCATGGTAATAGATTGGAATGTTTAGGCCTGGCCATGGTTGTTTTCCTTGTACCATATGACCAGGTCAGGCTCTGGCCACAATGATATAGAGTTTAACAACTTAGACAAGGAGAAGAATTCCAGGGCAAAGTCGGGACTGCAAAGTTAACTCTTTAAAATCCCTCCAGGATGTTTCTCAAGACACATTTTGACGCTTGTCTATCTTAAAATCATGTGCTAAAAGTCACCATCCCTTACAATCCCATGCATAATGACTACAGTACAATGAAATTAAAAATTAATGGCAAAAGAAACCAAAAAACTTAATAAACACATGAAAATTAAATAATACTCTCCTAAACAACCAATGGGTCACCGATGAAAAAAGGAAGTAATTAAACAATATCTATAACTAAAAGAGAATGCAGACACAACACCCCAGAACATACAGGGTACAATGAAAGCAGTCCTAAGAGAGAAATTCATAGCAGTGAATTCTTACATCAGGAAAACAGTATGAACACAAATAAACAATCTTATGCTGCATCTCAAGCTTCCAGAAAAACAAGAGCAAGACAAATCCAAAGACCATAGACGGGAAGAAATTATAAAGATCATAGCAGAAATTAAATTAACACAGTGAAAATAAAAAAACAACACAAATATTTAATGAATGGAAGTGTTGGTTTTTTCAGAAACTAAATAAAATTGATAAACCCTTAGCCAACCTTATCAAAAAAGGAAATAAAAGACTCAAATTTATGTATTGAGAAACAACAAGTGTGAAGTCACTACAGACCCTGTAGAAATTCAGAAGTTCATCAACACCTACTTTGCAAATTTTACTATCATAGGATGGAAAAGAGAAGAAATGGAGAGATTTCTAGATACATATTAAAATTCTGAATAACCCAACATCAGTTAATGAGACTGAAAATGTAATTAAAACTTGTTAACAAAGAAAAGTGCATGTCCTGTTGGATTCATGGCTAAACTGTACAAGAAATTTAATGATCTAATGCCAATACTCTTCAAGCTGTTTAATGAAAGAAAAATAATACTTCTTCTTTCCTGCAGGCAAATGTCATCCTGACCAAAACCAGAGAAAGATACAACCAAAAAAACGTACTACAGGCCAATCTCCCTAGTGAACATAGATGAAAAACTCTCAACAAGATACTAGCAAACAGAATTCA
Source organism: Dinomys branickii (assembly GCA_004027595.1). Lineage (NCBI taxonomy): Eukaryota > Metazoa > Chordata > Mammalia > Rodentia > Dinomyidae > Dinomys > Dinomys branickii. The sequence continues at coordinate 1,390 of PVLD010014922.1, forward strand.
GCAAATCGTCAAGAAGATTATATACCATGACCAGGTGGGATTTTTCAAAGAAATAAAGGGATTTTTCACCATACACAAATAAATAAATGTAATATACTATATCATCAGAGACAGAGACAAAAATTACGTGATCATCTCAACAGATGCAGAAAAAGCTTTTGATAAAGTACAGCACTCATTAATGAAAAAACCCTACACAAAATTGGAATTGATGTCCTTTATTTCAATCTAATAAAAGCCATCTATAACAAACCAATGGCCAACATCATACTAAAAGGAGAAAAACTGAAAGCTTTTACTCTAAAAGCAGGAACAAGACAAGTATGTCCACTATCACCTTTTCCACATAATTCTGGAAACATTATACAGAGCAACTAGACAAGAGAGAGAAATAAAAGGAATAAGGATATGGAAGGAGTGAGTCAAATTATCATTATTCACATATGACATGATACTCTAGAAGACACCAAAAACTCCACCAAAAGACTTCTAGATTTAATAAGCAAATCTAGTAGCATTGCTGGATACAAAGTCTACATTCAAAAGTCATAGCATTCCTGTACATAAACAATAAACTTATTGAGAGAGATATTGGTGAAATGACAGCTGTCACAATAGCTTCTATAAAAATGAAATACTTAGGCATCAATATAACAAATGATATAAAAGATTTATATATTGAAAATTACATTACTCTGAAAAAAGAGATTGAAGAGGATATCAAAAAATGGAAAGATAGCCCTTGCTCATGGATAGGAACAACCAACATACTAAAAATAGCCATACTTCCAAAATTGTTACACAGATTTAATGCAATCCTGATAAAAATACAATTACTACACCTCACAGAAGTAGAGAAAATTCTCCTGAAATTCATCTGGAACCAGAAGAGACCTAGAATAGCAAAGGCAATCCTGGGCAACAAAGACAAGTCAGAAGGTATCACAGTCCCTGACTTGAAATTATACTCTGAAGCTACTATGATAAAATCGGCATGGTACTGGCAAGAAAATAGACCTGAAGGCCAGTGGAACAGATTAGAAGATTGAGGCAAAACTAGAAACACACTCAGCCACCTTATCTTTGATAAAGGGGCCAAATATGTTCACTAGAAGAAAGATAGCCTCTTTAATAAATGGTGTTATAAAATGGATCTCTACATGCTAAAGACTAAAACTTGACCCTTGTCTATCACCATGAACTAAACTAAAGTCAAAATGGATACAAAATTTAAATATTAAAGCAGAAACACTAAATCTACTGGAAGAGAAAATAGATCAAAATCTTAAAGAGATCGGGGTAGGTGTGGTCTTCATAAATAAAATCCCAATTGTACTGAAAACAGTTCAAAGAATCAAAAACTGAAATTTCATACTATTAAAAAGCGTTTGCCTTTCAAAAGAAATCACCAACAGAGTGAAAAGACACCCCAAAGACCGGGAAAACATTTTATTGAACTGTTTCTGAGAAAAAGCACTTGTATCTAGAACATGTAAAGAATTGAAAAAACTCAGACCATGCAAATTCAAAGACTCAGTCCAAACATGGGCATCTAAGATGAATAGACACTTCTCAGATGAAGAAATACAAAGGGCAAATAAATACATGAAAAAATGGTCAACATCATTGGTCATTCTAAAGTTGCAGACTCAAACAACCCAGAGATTTCATCTCACTCCAGTAAAAATGGCTACCAGCAAGAAATCAACCAACAACAAATGCCGAAGGTGCTGTGGGGAAAAAGGAACTCTTCTCCACTACTGGTGCAATGTAAACTGGTGCAACCACTCAGGAAATCAGTCTGGAGATTCCTTAAAAAATTAGGATAAGAGGTCGCATTTAACTCAGGTTTTCCATTCCTTTTTATTTTTACAGAAGAATTAAAAGCATTATACTACACAGATAATATGTGCCCCTATATTCATATCAGTAACATTTGTAATAGCAAAATTTTTAAATCAACCCAAATGTCCATCACCTGAGGAGTGGGTAAGAAAAACGTGATATTTTTATACAATGGAATATTACTGAAGTATAAAGAAAGATAAATTTGAGGCTTTTATAGCTAAATGGATGCTACTAGAGACTACACTCATAAGTAAAATAAGTCAGACCTGCATGCATCAACACCATATGGTCTCCCTAGTGTAAGAACCTGAAAGAGTAATAAAACTGAAAGGTACAATAGATATTCTGAAAAGGAAAGAACTGCTTAATAGGAAAGAACAACTGGGATGAGTAAAGAAGAAAAGAAAGAAGGAAGGTAAAATAGATATAGATATAGATATAGATATAGATATAGATATAGATGTATACATACATACACAATAGCTAAAATAATTGTACTACTTATTTCTGTTGGTTTGCTGAAAGGAATACTTAATGTTTAATTGTTTGATCAATCTTGCATAACTATATCTGGTAATCTGAGTAATAACTACTTTGAAGATAGCAATAAGAAATACAACAGCCACTGTTGATTTCCTATTATCTTGATTTGAAATTCTGTAATGTTTTAACAATTTTTGTGGTTATGTGTTTTTGTCTTTGTTGTCATTACTTTGTTTTTGTTCTTTTCTCTTTAAAAAATGATCACCCGTTCATCATGACCCAATAGACCTCATGCTGGGGCTGCAAAGTTGTTTCAACATGTGCACATTAGTAAATGTAACGCATCTCAGAAACAGAAGGGATAAACAAACACATGATCTTCTAAATGATTTTGAAAAAATTCTTTGACAAAATCCAGTATTCTTTTAAGAAAATAAATATACAAACACCTTATTTTAATCTAATAAAAGCCATTTAGAACGAATGAACTTCCAGCATCATATTAAATGAGGGAAAACTGAAAGCTTTTTCTTTCCAACTAGGAGCACTACCATAATAGCTATCTCCACTTTTGATCAACATAGTCATTGAAAATTAGTAAGATCAATTAGGCAAAAACAATTCACAGGGACATTCATAGGATAAGAGACATAAATTGTCATTATTTGCAAACAACACAAACCTGTACATTGAATACTGAAAAAATTCACCAAAGTCCTCTTAGAATTAAAAGCCAAATTCGGTAATGTAGCAGGATAAAAAAGCAACAAAGAGCAATAGTGTTCTCATATTTTGATAATGAGCCCGTTGAGAAAAAAGTAAAAATTGCCATTCATACCAGCACTAAGACTACTTACTTTTGTAACACCTATATACGATAACACTCAGAAAATTTATATACTTAGCAATTAACTAAAGAAGCAAAAGACCTCCACAATAAAAACTACAGCGCTGAGAAAAAAGGAATCAAGTAGAACATCAGAAATGAGACAATACCCCATATTCTTGGATAGTCAAATGCAATATAGCCAAAATTGCCACACTTTCACAATGGATATAAGGATTCAACACAATCTCAATTAAAATACTAACAATATTCTTCAGCAAATTGGGGAAAGCTATCTTGGAATTGCAATGGAAGCAGAAGATCCCTAAAAGAGAAAAGCATTTGTTAACAAGAGAAAATCAGGAAGCATCAAAATCACAGACTTGAAATTATAGTACAAAGCTGCACTGTAAAAACAACATGGTACTGGCACAAAAGCAGACATGAAGATTAATGAAACAAGTAGAGAGGGCAGATACAGGTGCAAGCTTATTCAACTGTTTGACCACTGATAATTGTGCCAAAATATATGCTGAAGAATTCTCTTTAATTAATTATGTTGAGAATAGTGGCTATTTACAAGCAGAATGTTGAATCTAGATTCTTATGTCTCACTATAGGTTAGTTACTCCTACTTGTTATCAGGTTCCTGTTGGATGGAATATTGTTTTCTATCCTTGACTTTTAGTGTGTGAATTTCTGTTTTGGGGTAAGTGTATTTCTTGTATACAGAAAAGTGTTGGATCTTGTTTCTTGATCCATTCTGCTAATCTCCATCTTTGATTGGTCAATGGAGACCATTCACATTGTAGGCTATAAATGATAGGCATTGATTGATTGGTTGGTGTTACTGCATTATTTTACTGCTGCTCATGTATTGTTTGTCTTTCTTTTCTACTTTATTACTTGCCTAGCCTGTTGCATTCATTGCATGGGCTCTTTTGACTTTGTTAACTTCATTATCTATTTCTAACATATGCTTGGGAATTTTTGGAGTGCTGATTTTGTGGCCATGAAATTATGTAGATGCTCCTTTATCATGAAAATACTATCTCCATCAGTAAAAGATAGTTTGGCAGGATGTGTACATTTGAGTTGAGGTTATTTTCCTTTTAGGGCTTGAAACACTTCCCAGGCTTCTTGATTTCAAGTTCAGTGTTGGGAACGTTGCTGTAATTCTGATGGGTTTTCTTTTATAATTGAGTCATATATTTTCTCTACTAGCTTTTGAAATTTAGTCTTTGTGTTGGATTTCTGGATATTTGACTGCAATTTACCTTGGGGAGATTATTTTCTGATCATGGCTATTTGGGGTTCCATGTGCCTCATTTATTTGTATGTTTAATTCTTTTTACTTCTGTGAACAGTTTTTTTCTGGCCATTGTCATATTTTGTGATTTTTCATGAATTGTGATTAACCTTTAGTTCTCTTTGCATCAGCAAGCAGCTCTTGGATCCATTTGTTATCTTATTGTTTTTATAATGTATTTTATTAATTGATTACCAACAACTGGGCTAAATTCTGGATCTGACATTCTGTTCTCACCTTGGCCAATTCTGAGGCCCATAATAAATATAATTTTTAACCTCATGTGTTTCTGTTTGGAAATAATTTTATCGGTTCCAATACTCTTCTATGCTGGTGTGCTTGATCTGCATTTCTCTCTTTAGCTCTTCTAACTTTTTATTAGTTTATTCTTTAAACTCTCTGATCACTTCTTTCATGAGCATCACTTCCTGTTTAATTATCTTTCTGGAGTTCACCAAACACATTATTGATCTGGGTTTTTTTTTTTTTTCTACTTCTATGGTTGTATTTTCAAATATTTCATCTGTATTGTTTTTTATTTTCTCTTGTCCTAGATTGGATTTAGGGGAGTTGGAAGATTTTGGAAGCATTTTTTTCCCTTTCCTTGTCATGTTTCCAGTTTGGGGTTGTTTCCTGTGGTGAGGGTTGTGAAATGATTATACTGGTTAGCTTTTTTGCTAGTATGGAGACCCACAAAACTAATCCCTTTCCAAGATGATGCCTGATTAAACTGTCTCTGGTAATATGACAGGCACTGCACTGGCTTTCTTCAGTGCTACAGCACTGCAAAGAAGCCACTCTCAGGATGTTTTTGCAATGTTTTCATTTCTGTTTTTCCTCTTTTACACCAGTTGTGGGTTTTTCTTGAGAATACTTTTGTTGACCCACCCATAGTTTCTCTTTCAACAAGCTAACTTTTCTGGGCAGGCCTACCATTTCTCTTTGGTTTTGGTTTGCTTCATAATTTGGACATTTGTTTAATAGTCATCTATGTGATTTTTCACCAAAGGAAACCAAGGTATAACACCTGTTAGGATTTGGAAATTTGAAATTTGAGCCCTATGGCAAATGTAGCTATTCCTCTCTAACATTACATTTTTTAATTCAGAGAAATTGTAAACTATTTTTTTTTTACGTCCACTTGCATTGATGGAGGCTGAATATTCAGCTTCTTCGTAGTGTGGATTCCAGCTCCTGTTCTGTCTCAGTTTCGGCTATAGGTTCATGTACCTGTGATCACCTCAACCCATATCTTCCTGCTGTTCATCCAATATTGTTTTTTTAAAAATTTCTATTATATTTCACATTGATATTAAAGCCTTAGTTTAACTTCCAACTCAGAGCTTGGAAATAATGGAATACACAAAATACACAGGCAGCAATACCAAGAAACCAAGTACTCCAGGGGAGAAAAGACTAGAGAAGAGCGTGCCTGTCATAGGTCTTAGGGAGGGGAGCCTCAGGGACACTGGGCACTCTTGAGAGCTGAGGAGTCACTTGTCTCAGAGTGGTTTGTGATGAGCTTCAAGTACTTTACAATTGGTTCGAAGTACTTTGCAGTAGTTCTGGACTAATTGGAACTTATGATAGAAGGAGGGAACACTGTGATGTCCACATGGAGGAACCTTTCTTGTCCCTTATACCAATGTGTCGGGGGAACTTAGAGAAAAGTTTTGAGAGTACTTGACCCAAGATAGTTATTATCCAGGAGAGTTTAAAGTAAAATCCATTGACAGGCAAAGTGCTGCACAAGGGACTCTGTAGTTTTGTCCTCCCCAGTGGGATGTTTTCACCTTTCTACAGATGGTGAAATGACACATTTACACAGTGATTCACTAATGGCATCCTTTACTTAAGGATGTGCAGAGTTTCTGAGGAGCATCCAAACCACATGTGTCCCCATAGGTAAGTTTCTCTCTGTCCACAGATATAACATCTGTAGGTGCACAGGGTCCTAGGAAGGCTAAGGCAGGAGGACAGTGGGCTTTGTGGTAAGGTATTTGTAGACTGAGATTTGTTTTTGGAAAGGAGAATCAAACCCAGGACCTCATGCTTACCAGGCAGGCTCCATGACACTGAACTAAATCCGCAGCCCTAGACAGATTTTTGTAGACTTCTGCTTTTTATTTAGTGACTCATGAAATTAATATTAGTATTTAGTATTTCTCAGAAGAAATACTAAATTAGTTTCTGGCATATGTTTATTTCTCTGTATTAAAGGATGTGCATTCACCTACTATATCACTTCTCAGGGGAGATAATGTTGTTTTAGTCTGAAGCTTTTATATTTGTATTTATACCCTCTTGAAATAGATGAACTTTCACTGTGGTTTGCAATATATAGACTCACTTTCTTTCTATCATCTGTATAAGTCACTTTAAACTTTTTGACAAAGTGTTCTTAGTAGTTTGGTTTATTTAAAGTTGATTTAATTTATTTATTATGCAGGGAGGTGCTTTGTTTAAAGGATCAGCTCTGAAAGAGAATTTAACCTCATTCCTTCAAAATATGTATGAGAGTTTTCTTATAGAGATTCTGCTTGGTGCCATGCTGATTTTGCAAATTTCACATTAATGGCATGCACCATTTATGTGGTGAAAACCAAAGCAAAGTGTTGATGCAGTTTTTCCTGCATTTCTACTAAGGTTCTTAGAATATAATCCACCAGAATTCACTGAGAAGAAAGACTATGATCATTAATATTTTCTCTGTTTCCTCATTTTAATAGCTTTTCTTTTGCTTTTATTCTTAGTAGGTTTGTCAGGACCTCTCTCGGTAGGTGAAAAAATTTAAAACCAAATATCTTCATCTGCATTGACCTCTATGCTTCTTGTACTAGGTCCACCCTCCATTGTTCGTTCAAATGCTTTTATCCACAGATAAATGTGAGCTATTCTCCTTGTCGTAATAAAATTCAAAGATATGAAGACAAAATTGAGAACCATTATGCAAGAACACAAGATTTCTTGCACTATCTAGTTGATTGGCGACTCAGTGGTGAGGGATGACAACCTTACATTGTGTTTGTGAGCGATGACAGTTTCATGTTACTAACAAGGTTCTTCTGGAGTTATTTGGTTTCTTTGGAATTATAATGATTTTCACTTGATTTTCTGAAAATGGATGCAAAAGCATGAATGCTGTAAATATTATAGATAAATGAGCACCCAGAACTCTATATTAGCATCCTTTAAGTCAACAAAAAATATATTGTGTACTGCATATTTACAAACTACACAGTTGCCATCCATGTACTGAAAATGTACTCAGAATTAGTTCTTCCTTTTCCTGGAGCTGTGGAGCTGTCCATTTCACAGAGGTTGTACAACAAACATAGATCATCTATCTGGGTGGTGATGATTTTGCCTTCCCTGTTGTGTCTGTTATTTCTCCTTTTTTATCTTTATAGTTTTCCAGCTAGAAATCTGCCAAGAGTTGTAGCAGGTAAACCAATATTCCTATGAACCTAACACACTCTTGTGTTCGTCGTGTGTCTCACTTCAAGACTCTTTTTTTCTTTTTACCTTAAATTATAGACAAGAACTATATTGATGCCAAGTGTGGTAAAGGTAACCTACAAAGTACAGGGATAAGAGCCAAAATCTGCTCACTAGTGCCTCTAAGACACATGACTAAATGCTGGACATAAATCCTATTATTATATCCTATCTTATTCTGCAGATTATGTTCTTGTTGCCTATGAAAAAATCAATATATAGCCCCTTTCTGCACTCAATTTCTATTTCCCTGCAAGGTCATAAGTGCCAAAATTTGGTGGGGGTTTGCTGAGGCTGCTTCACCTCACCCCATATTCCTGATCTTGCCTGACCTCTGTCTCAGGCCCATTGACTAGAGATTTTCTCAGTCATTTTTGAACAGACTGAGGATACCATGTGTCCCTAGATAGGCCCTGGTCTCAGTAACTGCAAGATCACACCATGTCTAGAGTGAGTCCTTTCTGGATCTTAGCATTAACTAGGTCCTGAACTGTGCTACCATTTTCAGGGGATATTTCAGAGCCTTTATTGAGTTATGAGGGCTCCTAATGGTGACTGCTCAAAACAGAAAGGTTTATCTTTGACTTTCTTACTACATTTCTGTTTTACTTTCCATGAGCTGCTCACCTAGCTCACCATTCTTTTTCCCGATTTTGACTTCAGAATGTGATGTTTTAGAACTTTCTTCTAGGTTACATTCATTGTGATTTGTCTATTTGTTTATTAACCTAAAGTTCTTCCGAGGGGAGCTGGTTTGACAAATAAGACTTTTGTGTTTGATGTTATGGGTGAGGCAGGTCCTGTCTCAGCCTTGTTACTTCTAAGAGCTGTATGGCGTCTTCCGGATCATCCTATGTGTCCCCTGGTTCCCAAAGCTGTGCTAAGCCTTTCAGGTGTGAGCTAGATGAGGCATAACTAGGAGGGAATACACTACTAGATGACTTCTGTTAGCCTCTTTTCATGTGTTCACAGTCTCAACATTATATTTTGTAATTAAATACTAGTACAGAAATATATATATATATATATATATATATATATATATATATCTTTAAAACATTTACATACAAACACAGAAAACAAATATTTAAAGTGTGTTTCACTAGCACAGTCAGTCATGACAGACAAAATTTGGATGGTTGGCCTTACTTCTTTTGTCTTTCTGATGCCTCACAGGAACTACTAACAAAAATGGATGCTCCTGATTGCAGCACTTTTTTGTTTTAACAATCTGGAGAAAGGAGATCATGTTTCTGCTCTGAAGAATATTTTCCATTTTCAGGTAAAGACCCAGGAGTCCCTGGATGTCCTGAACATTTAGTAAACTTAAAGCGTCTGCACAAATCCCTCACTTCGCTCCCTCACACTTTAGGAGTGTAATTCTCTAGGCAGTCAGTGATGCTGACAATAATGTAGATCTGTTCTTCAGTTTAAAATGATTCAAACATGTTAGTTGACTCATTTTATAAGATTGCTTTCCAGATTAAGTTTTCAAAAACAGAGTTAAAAGACAGCTTGAAATTTGCAGAAACAGCATAAGACAAACTTATGATTTATACTTTATTTTTACACAATTGTTTTAAAATATGATGTATACATTGCTATGCATCAATTTAATGTTATTCCTTTAAAATGTTATCAGGATGTAGTTTGTAACTAACATGAGTTACATATACAAGAAATAGGTATCATTTATAAGTACACGAGGCCCAAAAAGACCATTGAGGATGGGTGCTTAATGGCAGCATGTGACCCAAAAGCATCACAGACACCCAAGAGTCAGATGAGTATTTTTCAATGTTCCCCCGAGCATATAACAGGAAAAAACCTGTATTTGCTGACTGCGTGAATGGAGAAAATTGTACAACTTTCTTTACCTCTACTTTGGAATAATGTTAACTTTTTATAATTTTTACTAATCATTTTTATTATAAAAATAAAAATTTTCATAGGAAGTAGACCATATAAGTCCTTACCTTTGATTTTTAAATTGTGATCACATGTTCATTATTCCTAAACATTTTAGGTTTCTGAGTCACTTATAAAACATATGTTCTAAGTAGCTATGAGTGTAGTCTTAATGTATGATATGGAAATGATAAATCTGTGAGACTCTGTGTCTATATCCACCATGTTAGGACTGTCAAATTTTAGCTTTATAAGGGCTGATTTAAAAGAAATAGCTGCCTCACATTGGGAGAGAACCTACAAGTTGATTATATACAAGTTCTGTAGCACAAAACTGATACTTGGGCCCTATTTAATTCTATCCTTTCATGACTGAGGATGGTAGAAGAGTTTGGAGTCAGGGCAGACTTGGTGGAAATGTTTGCGACTCATATAATGAAATCCAAGAGGATAAAACTTTAGAATGTAATAAAAATAGAGTTTTACAATTCTCATTCCACATGCTTATAAGGAGAGAAACACACTTGGAATTCATGGCCCTAATCATAATTAATAAACCCAATGTGATGAATAATGCTGTTTATATACCATGAGATTCTAGTGGAAGATTAAAAGCATTTTAATTTCATGTGTCTCCTAAACACATATTGTTAAGGCTTTACTATTTTGATATTCATTCCTTATGCTTTTAGGCTGACAGGTAAAATGTATTATACACTGTATTAATTCTCATAAGTTATATGTATGAGGAATTATGATAAGAACATAATAACTGACATTTCATTTCTCTGCCAGGTGCTCTTCATGTTTGGTATACAGTATATCTCTAGGAAATAAGGATATAATTGTCCCCATTTGACTGATCATATAAATTTTGCTGAAGTGTAGACTGACTTTTCAAATCCTGCATTTGATTAATGTCAGATCATAGATGAAAATCAAAATGACTGGATTTGAGAACCTGCTGAGAAACAATTGCTCTCTATGAATATTTTGGCTGGCAATAATATGTCACTGACATAATAGATATGTCACTGACATAACATAGCTGTGTGGCTGTCCCATGAACAAATACTGCTTGGGAGGATCTTATTTTCAGATACAGGAAACTCTCTTCTGACTTCCACAAATGCAGAGACCTCTTTCTATGTAGCTAGCACTTTATTCACTTTAAATAGATAAAATTGCAAATAAGACATTGCACCTGATTATGAAGAGTAAAAATTGAGATGGAAGCAAAGGAATATCTTCCATAATCTGGGACAGTTTTTTCACAGAGGTGCTACGGGAGGCCCACGGTGAGACTTCTGACCCAGAATCCTTCTGGAAGGGCTGGGACAGAGAAGAGAACAGCAGTGCATCCAGGAGGGCATGAGGACAGCCTGAGTTCTGAAGGGGAGAATGGGTGCATGGGGAGGAATCCACAGGTCCGAACAAGGCCACAGTGATGGCTGAGATTGATGATGCTGGTGATATTTGTGATAAATACTTATTCTTGACTTTCTCTGCAGACATCTAAGGTTTGTTAATCACCCAGGAGATGAACAAAAAGAGAAAATTTTCCAGTTTTCATGACATAAGAAACACAATTTTCTTTGAAATCACCATTGGGATCATAGCCAACACTGTCCTGCTTTTGTTCCACATTCTTACATTTCTTCTCAAGCACAGGCCCAGACCCCTTGACCTGACTATCAGTCAGTTGGCCCTGATCCATCTGTTGTTGCTGGTAACTATGGCCTGCATAGCTACAGACTTTTTTGGATTGCAGGACTGGGGGAGTGACCTCATTTGTAAATCTGTCATCTACTTAAACAGGTTGACGAGGGCCCTCTCTATCTGTACCACCTGCCTCCTGAGTGTCCTCCAGGCCGTCACACTCAGCCCCAGAAACTCTTGTCTGGCAAAGTTCAAACATAAATCTACACATCACTACCTATGTTGCCTTGTCTTCTTATGGGTTTTCAATATGCTCCTGAATGGTCGCTTCTTAGTTTCTATTGGTGCCACCCCCAATGTGACCTCACAGCGCCTCATGTTTGTCACTGAATCCTGCTCTCAGTGGCCCATTAGTCACGTGTTCAGGTACTTATTTCTCTCTTTAGGGAATGTTCAGGATATCTCCTGTATAGGGCTGATGGCTCTCTCAAGTGGCTACATGGTGACTCTCTTGTGCAGGCATAAGAGGCAGGTCCAGCATCTTCACAACACCAGCCTTTCTTTAAAATCAGCCCCAGAAGAAAGGGCTACATGGACCATTCTAGTGCTCATGGGTTTCTTTATGTTCATGTACTTATTGGACTGTGTCACTTTCTCATCCCTTGGAATATCGTGGAAAAATAATCCAATTCATCACTGTACCCAGATGCTCGTGGGCAATGGTTATGCCGCCATCTGTCCTTTCGTGCTAATGAGCACTGAAAAACGGATGATGAGATGCTTAACATCCATGTGGAAAAGACAATAAATGTTCAAATATTTGGTGATGGATAATTTCCTTCCAAATAAGCAAATACTTTGAATTTCTGTTGGATCGTTGAAATATATGTTGTTATGCTTTTGGTGTTAAATATATTTAGTTTGATATATGTGGGTGATGTACATAACAGTGAATTTAGCATTGTAACTCTTTGGAGAAACAGTAGCTTGTGTCCCAATTATACTCACATAGACTGCAGTTATTACACTGTCAATGTCTAGAGGGCAGGGTGTATAATATTAATTTTATAGGGCTACACCTGGGCTCAAATAAGCAGTAAGGAGGCATTACACAGGAAGTGCACAAAAGAAATATGGAGGGACATGTTGATGTTTATCATCTTATACTTTCCATATATACAATTAATTTTATGTCAGGAATTGTTCAGAAAGCTTGTTTTCTTTATGTTCCTCCTTGCTTTTTAACTAATGGTGTTTGTATATTTTTGATACATGTAATGGTCACAATCCTCACAGGAAATTTGATATACATAATGATCACAGTCGTTGTACATGACATTTTTCCTTTATTTAGGCTTATTTGGTACATATGATATACAAAATGGTCATATTCATCATAGGGAATTTGTAGCTGTACATGATATATTTTGATTCCGTTTTTCTCCTCAATGTTCTCTCCTCCCTTCATCCTCTCTTCTCCTCCACAGTTGCAAAGTTTTCTTTCCATTTTATCCATGTTTTAATCATTTTATCCTTTTCTCTTCCTTCCTTTTTTCCTTCCCTTTTCCTAATTCCTATTTTCTTTTGAAAAATTTCTTCCCATTTCACAATATCTATTGTACCTTTTAGACCTTATTTACACTTTCAGTTTCACATACCAAAGATACAATGAAATGTTTATACATGTGAGTCTGATTTATTTCACTTATGAGTATGGTCTCAAGTTGCATTCATTTACCTATAAATATCTCCAGTTTATCCTTCTTCATGACTAAGTAGTAGTCCATGGTATTAAACAAATCCACGTGTTTTTTATCTATTCTTCAGTTGATGGCCATTTGGGTTGTTTCCAAGAATTAGCTATTACAAACTGTGCTGCTCTAAACATGGGCGCACATGTACTACTGTGGTATGCCACTTTTAATTCTTCAGGGAAGATACCCAGAAGAGGTATAGCTGGGTCAAATGAGACCTCTAATGCTAGCTTTTGAGGAACTACACATTGATTTCCACAGTGATTGCATCAGTCTACACTCCCACCAACAGTGGAGAATGGATCTCTTTTCCCCATAGCCCCTCCAGCAATTATTATTGGTTGATTTTTTTTATAATATTCGTTTTTTTCTGGGGCAACATAAAATCTCAATATTATTTCAGTTTGCATATCTTGGATAACAAGTGATGTTGAACATTTTTCATTTATTTATTTGCATTTGTATTTCTTCATCTGAGAAGTGTGTATTCATCTCAGATGTCCATTTTTAGATTGGGTCTTTAAAACTGGGAGGTCTGATTTTTAAAAATTCTTTATATGTTCTAGATATAAGTCCTTAAACTGAGAGATAACTGGGTAAAACTTTTTCCTACTCTGGGAGTTGAATAATATTTCTTTATCCTTTCTTTTTTCCCATTCCTCCTCTTCTCCCACTCTCCTTTTTCTCTTTATGTACAAAGTATCTGTTTCCATTTTTAAATCTTCTATTCTCTTTTTCCCTTTTCCTCTCCCTTCCTCCATGCCTTGTTCTTCTTCCCTTTTAAACATTTTCTTCCTACATCCCAACATTAGAGATTTTTAAGAAATCTTATTAAGAACCAAACTGAGTATAATAGAACTTAAACCTTCATAAACATGTTGATGACTTTAATAACTGTTTTCTTCTCATGTACACAATGCATAATGTGTGTTTATGGAATATAATGTTGTATGAATGATACTTTGACATTGTTTATGTATATACAGGTTAGAAAACTCTCCACAAATTTTGTGAAGTCAGTTTACTGTGGTACTAATTCACTAGACATAATTTAATGATACCAGCAAATTACAAGGAAATAGCATGGCTAATTATCCATCCCTTTGAAAAATCTATAAAACTTCATATCAATCTATAAGATATATCTATATCTATCTCTCATCTATCTAAGTTCAAATAGAATCCAAACAGTGATAAGCAGAACATAACATAAATTGAAATTATTTTTTGCTTGTATTACATACCTAAAATCATTAATTTGAATTATTTCTATGTATTTTTAAATAATATGACAATTGCCTATTGATTTTTGGTGTTATTTTCATTATTAAAAGGTGAAGTAGAACCATGAGATTATTATAAGAATAATACTGAAGGTAACACAGAGTGCACACGTGACATTTTCAGCATTTCTCATAATACATTAGTTTCTCCAATATTTCATCAATGTCTTTTGTGTCTGAGAATCTATTCCCTAACTTTTAGAAGGTCAACCATGTTAGCTGTAGTTGAGACAGGCTAGTCAGTGTGAAACTCTCCTATTTTCAAATCAGAATAAAGAAAAATATTCATTTAAATGCATAGAGTTGTTTACAAGAGTAAGGGCAATTTCTTATTCTGAACACAAAAAATATTCACAGAAACACTAAGGAAATTAAAAATCTATACTGCCCTGTCATAATGGAAATAATTGACACTGATCTCATGTGAAAGGACAGTCAGAGAACTTTAAAGATCAAGTGGGCCATGAGAACTGAGAAATAATGCTAAGCATGCTTTTTTAGAAGATAATGGAGTAGGGTCATAACTTGCAAAGGAGACAATAAAACTAATCATTCTCTGCCTTGGATATGATATTATTGAATTTTCCTTCAGTCATGCTTGTACTTCAAATTTAAAAAGTGTGATTTAAATGAATAAAGTCAGGCTTTTATCTCACATCATACATGAAGATAACTCAGAATAGAGTTAATGTGGGCTTAAATGTAAGACATGAAATTGTAAAGGTATTACAGGTAAGTATAGGTAAAAATCACATCATTGACCTGCAGTGATTTCCTAGGGTGGGCTCCAAAAGCAGGGGCAATGAAAGCAAAACTGGTAAGTGGGATTACACGTTCGCAGCAAAGGAAGGAAATAACTAGGGATCGGACAGCAGAGGCGGGAAAAGGAATAAAATAGGATCTCATTAAACTTCATTAAAGAAATTAATAGGAAATCTGAGTAAAGGCAGAATTTGCCTTTAGAGTTAAACTCTAGCAATTAGGAAGACAGAGGTAAAGAATGAGAGAAAAAAAGACCCTGGAAGGTGCCAGGTAACACAATTAATGTAAGAAGTTAGCAGGAAGATTTCCCAAGTAAAACAGGGTTGTTGCCAGGATCATGACATGCCAGAGTAACCAGCTCCCTCTTGCTTGATAAAATACAAAGGACACAAGGGGTAGCCAATTGTGTGTGTGTGTGTGTGTGTGTGTGTGTGTGTGTGTGCGTGTGTGTGTGTAAACATGGACATAGATGTCTAAATCTGGCCCCTTAACTCTTGGCAGAGCAAGGGGTCATAATGAGAAAAGAAACAAATACCAGATTGTATAAACCTACGAAAAGTTCTTAGAAAAGATGAAAAAATAGGTGAGTTCAAAGAGAGAATAACCCAAAAGTTCATAGCAATTTCACCCAATATGCCATGGTGAATTTCAGGGAAATAGGGGAAAATGTGCTATAGTATGTACATGTGAGCATTCCTCAAAATGATTATAAACTGCATATATTGCAAATATGCACTAATAAAATTTTTAAAAGTATTTAAAAAAGAAATGGTGTATGCCACAATTTAACCAGTACAGAGTCCCTATTAGGAACATGACTATTATGTAGCACAAACATTATATATATTTGTATAAAAATGGATGCATTTTGAAACCATAATTCTAAGTGAAATAAATCATACACAGAAACTTAGCTATCACGTGGTTTCTCTTATACGAGAGAGTCAAACTAAATAATTTAAAGATCAAAATAAAAGATGGGTGATAGGAACCAGAAAGGGGGAGTGGTGGCAATGAGAAGGGGATCTGCGGGAAGGAGTGACGGGGAAAGCTGCGGGAGGGGGCAACAAGAGTAATCAAGATGCGACGTGTATGCACCAGTCCCCCAAGGTGAATGTGATTATCACCTATGGCAAACATGTTCTAATAAAACTGCTACCTAGGTGGGCCTGCGACTTTCTCAATGGACATACATCATATTTTTATTTAGAATTTTTATTTAAAAACATTGTAATGAAGTAAACCAGATATACAAGCTTAAGTGCCAAAAAAAATTAATGGCTAGAACAGACATTGCAATATCTGGGCAAATAGAAAAGGATGGTATTCTTTCTGAAATCTTTAATATACCCGTGACTACGTAAAAATGATATATTAGAGTCTAGTGATGACTTGCTATGTGAAAATGTGATACACAAGACACATGATAGAATACATGGGTTTAAGCTTTTGGCAGTTTTTATAAAGTATTAATTCTATGTAAATTGAAGATAGACATATACATCATTATATATAGGACAAACTAAGAAAATAATTTAAAAAGTCACAGAACAGCCAAATAGATTACTAACAGTATTGAAAGTTTCAAAGTAGAAGAGGAAGAAATAAAGTTCATGTCTTGGCATGCACACACACTCAGAAATAAGGGACATACAGAGAACAAAAAGATTAAATCAACCCAGCCATGTCAACAATTGCATAAAATTCTTGTTATCCAAGCAGTCCAATTGAAAAGCATAGATTAATAGTCTCCTTTTTAAAAAATCTCTATATATTCTAAAGTAAGAGCACTTTGAAATGACTGAGAGAGAAATAATGCAAAAAATGAGTAGATTTTTGTATTTTAAGATCAAACAGTATACACAACTGCTGAACATTTCCTCACACCCAAAGATCTATTTACAATAATGAAAGCCAAAATTTATCAAGCAGGCCTGAAAATGTCACCATATACACCCCGCAAAAGCACAAAACAAACGTTTGGGAAAATAAAGCGAACAAGGTATAATTGTACAAACATTGTAAAATACATTTATATCATTTTGTTCTAAATTAAGAGCAGGAAAATATAAGTAAAAATATTTTAATAATATTATTATATACTTTATATTAACTGATGGAGCTTCATACCCCAAAATAACAAACTATAACTTCTCTATACAAGAGACACCAACACAGACAAAATTCTGGGAGATGAAATAAGTCTTAAAAAATTTAAGAGGCTGCAAATCATGTATAATGCTTTTATGACCACAAATGCTATATTCAAAGTATATAAAATACTGTATACATGAAGGATAGAAAAAGAACAGGAGAATAAATCAAGAAAAGTGATCTTAGAATGAGGAAAGCCAATACAGCTAAATGCCAGGTTTTATTATGAAAACAAAGAAATACATTTATCTACATCTCTCAATTTTTCAAGCATTTCGTAAACAGTCTGTGATTGTATGTTTCTGGGCCCTTTGTCAAAGATCAAACAGCTGAATTTCCCTGGGGTTGTTTCTACTTTCTTATTCTGTTTCTTTAATCCATGTGTCTGTAATTATGCCACAAAGGAATGAACATTTTAAAGAAGTAGCCGAGTTGACCCCTACTTGCAGGAAATTATCCTATTTGCAGGTCATGGGTGATGACTCTTACTTGCAGAAATTTCCATTTGGAAAACTCCAGGACATCTTGAAAATAACTACTACAGCTACTGAAATAGGACACATTGCTATATGATTGTTGCATCAGCTGTATTCTTATATTCTACCATCAGATTTGGAAAGCACAGAAGTACATTAGCACCAAACATATAGCAAGGAATACATATAACAAATATATGCGGAGAATCTATGCAGAAATCATCAGAAAAAATGGTGTCATGATGAAATTTATTAAATAAATTCAGAGACAGATATAGCCTTTCTTGAATCTAAGACACAATATATTGAAAATGGCAATTCTCTCAAAATTCTACCATGAATTAAATCACAGCAACATCTCTGGTGAAACTGACAATCAGATTGTAGAATGTATGTGGAAAACCAAAGTGCATTACAGAACAAAAATGATCTTTTACATAATTAAAAATATTACTTTCCTTAGCTCATTTTTATGCTCATTAAACCCATGGATCCAGGATATTTACTATTATTGAACAGAGAAATATACAGAGGTGAGAGAGTTGATCCATGCTGGAGGAGCAGTGCCTATTCCTTACATGAAAGAGCACACCATGCCAGAAGATCTGTTCCCAGCTCGAAGTGAGAGACTCAGTCTTGCCTCAAGTGAGAGAGCCCACCACACAGTAGAAGTGTCACCCGGTCCCCATATGAGAGCGCCCACTGCAGGAGAAGTATACCCAGTATCCATATGGGAGAGTTCACTATGATGGAGTGGCAGAACGCTTCCTCCCATGGGGAGCACAGCCCAAAGCAGAAGAAGCAGGAACCAGCTGGGATGCTGGATGAGGGCACTACCTGGAGAGAGAAGGGAGCAACCAGACCCTTAGCGGAAGACATTAAATCAGGCAGACCACTCAGGTCCCACCCCTGTGGCCTTCAATCAGCAGTGAACAGAGGGCTAATTGTGTTTTTCGTTTACCAAAGTGAGCAAGGACATACCGTAGCTTGGACTTAACCACAGTCTGTGGGAAAGAACAGAGGAGTCTCTAGTGCAAGAAGAGCACCTTGGAGACCCATAGGCCCTAAAACTGGGGATAGAAATTCATGATTGGCTGGATCCTAGGACTGCAGCTCTTAGGAAGAAACCCCTTTTTCCATAACACAACAACTTTTTACTTGACTGCATTTTTAATTTTTCCATTAATTTTATCATTCCTTCATTGAACTTCCTAGGGGTTATTTTCCCCCCATTTTTCTTCTTTCTCTCTTCTTTTAGCTTCTTTCCTCTTTTATCCTTCCAAGTCTTTCTCTTCCTTTTGGTTTTTATTTTAGCTAGTTTTGTTCATCTATTTTCTTTTTTATTTGTTCATTTTTAGTCACTACTCTTTATCACTATTAATTTCTTTTTGCTTTTCTATAGGACTCTCACCTCCTTTTTCTGTTAATATTTCATTAAGTTTTGAAACTTTTCTTTTTATGCACCAGTTCCCCATCACCTCCACTTTCACTACTGTAAATAGTTAGCTTTATGCTTCTCTAGATAGTTTCTTAACATTATAATATGTTGAATACTCTACTGTTGCTAGTAGAGGTAAATTTGTCCTGTTAGTAGATATTTACTATAGATCAATAGTAGGCCGATATTTGGTTTGTCTTAGTGTTCATCCTGTAATTACTGATCTCCTTTTTTATGGACAAGTGTGACACTTCATTGTTCCTTAGGTTTTGTCCATATTCAGTTTGCATTTGATGCTATAGTTGATGCTGATTTATATTACTGTATGCAAGGTGGGTGGCATAACTGATGCTGTTGATTGGTTTTCTTGAGATTTCAGTAATTAGATTTCATTAGTGTCATTAACAATACCGTGACCAATTCTAGGAAAATGTTACTGGGCCAAATATACTGTAATCTCCCCTTTCAAATAAATAGAAGTTTGGTTTGTGGGACAGAAGGACCAGCCAGATGGCCATGCTCAGACAATCCCATAGAAAAAGTAGACATTAATGGAAGAGTTCTCTCTACTAGAAACAATGCTTTCTAATAGAACTGACCCACAAGTCTCAGTGTACCCGCACATGCCCATGTGCACACAAATATGCACACACACACATATACACACAAAACCCAAAGAGATAAAAAAGTAGAAAGATTTCAAAACAAACCAACAAAATGCCTCTACATCCTGAAAAATACCTCAAAGCTGATCCATGGGACAGTGAAGAGAACAAAACCAAAAACCACAGACCTGAATTATTCAAAATAACATCAGGGAGATAATAAAATATTTCAATAGTATATTTGACATTTTCACAAAAAATATAAGTAATAAAATAGTTGGCCAGTTAAAATCATAAGTGAGTCTATGAAGGTACACACACACACACACACACACACACACACACACACACGAATTAAACAAGTAAAACAAAATGGTGCAAGTATATGCATAATTTGCTTAGTACAGAACTGCAATTAATAAAATTGTTCCAAGTAGAAATTAAAGAGATTAAAGATTCTGTTGAAAGAATGAAAGAATGAGTAGCAAAGTGAGAAAAGTCAGAACAGAGTCTAAGAACTACAAGACCCATATCTATCACCATGCACCAAACTAAAGTCATAATGGATCAAAGATCTAAATATCAAAACAGAAACACTAAATCTACTGGAACAGAAAGTGGGTAAAACTTTCAAAGACATAGAGGTAGGCAGAGAATTCATGAACAGAAACTAAACTGCACGGGAAATACTTCCAAGAATCAACAACTGGGATCTCATCTTATTGAAAAGTTTCTGCATATCAAAAGAAATCATCAACAGAGTAAGAAGAAAACCCACAAATTGGGAAGAAAATTTTATTCAACTTCCCCTCAAACAAAGGACTCCTATCTAGAACATAGAAAGAATTTTTAAAAAATCAGACCCCAAAAATTCAAAGATGCAATCCAAAAATGGGCATCTGAGATGAATACACATTTCTCATGAAGAAATACTAATGGCGAATAAATATATGAAAAAATGTTCAACATCATTAGTCCTTCAAGAAATGCAAATTAAAACAACACTGAGATTTCATCTCATCCCACAAATAATGGCTATTACTAAGAAATCAACCATTGACAAATGCTGGAGAGGCTGTGGAGAAAAAGGGAACTTGTCCACTGCTGGTGGGAATGTAGATTGGTGAAACCACTGTGGAGATCAGTTTGAAGATTCCTCCCAAAATTAGGATTAGAAGTCCCACTTAACCGAGCTAATCCCCTTCTGGGTATTTTTCTAGAAGAATTAAAAATGTGATGCCACGGCAATATATACGCACCCATGTGTATAGCAGCGCAATTTGCAACAGCTAAATCTTGGAAACAACCCAAATGCCCATCAACTGAAGAATGTATTAAAAATATGTGGTATTTCTATGCAATAGAGTATTACTTATCTATAAAAAAGATAAACTTGAGGCTTTTATAGGTAAATGGATGCAACTAGAGACCATACTCATAAGTGAAATACATCAGACTCACATGTGCAAGCATCACACTGTTTCCCTGGTGTAAGAACATGAAAGAGTAAATAAAATCGAAAATGTACAATATATAATAAGAAATAGAAAGAAATTGCTCAAAGGAAGGAACAACTTGGATCAAGGAAAGAAGAAAAAGAAACTACTAAGGCATTATATATATATATATATATATATATATATGTGTGTGTGTGTGGGGTGTGTGTGTGTGTGTGTGTGTATACACACACACACCCACACACACACACCCACACCCACACACACACACACACACTCCTGGTGTCTGATGGTTTGTTGAGGGTAATAGTTAATGATTAAAAGCTTTTTTTACTTAGACCAATTTTGCATGCTTATATCTGGTAATCTGAGCAACTTATATGATGACAACAATTTGCAGCATAATGTGAATCAACGTGAATTCCTACAACCCGGCCTAGTGCCACTATGTATTTTCTCTAATTCTCTTTTAAATTATTATTTTCTTATTCTTTTTAATGATTTGATCAATCTTCTATTCTTACATCTGGTAATCTGAGCAACTTCGTTGAAGATAACAATGTATAATATAACAACCACTGTTAATCCCTATCATTTGGTTTGCAACCCCGTATCATTTTTAATGTCCTTGCTTTGTTTTGCTTGTATTTTGCTGTTGTTACTTTTTTGTACTATTTTCTTTAAAATAAAAAAATTAAAGAAAAGACAGGAATGTTTTCAGTGACCAGTTAACGAGGGATAAAACAATGAAAGAATGTGAAAAATGGATCCAGTAACTCACAAATGACACAAAGAAGAATAATTTTCATTAGTGAAAATCAGAATATAGCACAAGTTTTTACTGAAATAATAGCAGAAAACTCTGAGAATGATGTAAAAGAATTTAACATGCAGATAACTGAGGAATACAGAACCTCAACTAGCCACAATCAAAAGAGCAAATCTTCATATCATCTTACAGTCAAAATCCTGAAAATCCACCAGAAGAAGGGAATCTTAAAAGCTATTAGAGAAAATCAATGAATCCCTTGTAAAGAAAACCCATTAGAATGACAGATTTTCAACACAAAACTTTAATGCTGGATCTTGGAGTGAAGTGTTTCAAGCTTTAAGTGTAAGCAACTCCCAACCTTGACTGACATATTCTGCAAAACTATTTTTCCAAACTGAAAAAAAATAAGATCCTTTCATGATATAGAACACGTAAAGAAATTCATGACCCCCAAACCAACAACAGAAACATTTTCCAAGAATACCTTGTAAAAGCACAATGGAGATAACAATATGTCTAGTAGAATTAATACACCAGGTTAGGTGAACAGTAAAACAGAAGATATAGAGTGAGTGACAGGAAAATAAGAAAATGACAAAAATAATTCAATACCTTTTGGTAATAACTTTCATTGTGAATGGTCTCAATTCCCCATTCAAAGGTAGTAGATAGGTAGACTAGGCCAAGAAACAAAATGATACAGTATGTTGTATACAAGAAACACATTTAACCTCAAAAGAAACTCAGAATAGAAGTCAAAAGATGGAAAACAATATTCTATGGCACAGGAACCTGAAAGAAAGCAGGCATTACTGTCCTATGTTCAGACAAAGTACATTTCAAGCTAAAATTGATGAAAAGGGGCAAAGGAGGTCACCCCATATTGGCTAAAGGCACAATCCAACAGAAAGAGATAACAACTGTTGACATATGCACTGATCAGTGTTGTATCCACTTTATAAAACAAATAGTATTGTACCTAAAAGATCAGATAAACATTAACACAAAGTGAGAAGAATTAATACAACTATATCACAAATACACATATCCAGTAGACAAAAATCAACAAAGAATTATGACTTGAAGAAAAGTTTCAAACAAATTGATGTGTGTGTGTGTGTGTGTGTGTGTGTGTGTGTGTGTGTGTAGAATGTTCCATCCACCCACAGAATGCACATTTTTTTCAGCTGCACACGCAACTTTCTCCAAAATAAACCACATACTAGCCAGGCATGTTGGCACACAGCTATAATCCCAGTACTCAGGGGTCTGAGACAGAAGGATGGCTATGAGTTCAAGGCCAGCCTGGACTACAGAGTGAATTCACATCAGCCTGGACTACACAGTGAGACCCTGTCTCAAAACAAGAAACCTAAAGGAAAAGAAAACAAGATAAATCACATAGTATAAAATAGAGCAAGCTTAAGTAATCGTAAAAGAAGGGAAATTATACCATGTACATTATCAGCTCATAGCACAATGAAGTTAGAAATCAATGACAAAAGAATGCATACCAATTATGCAATTGCATGGGAATTAAACAATATGCTTTTAACTAAACAAAGAGTTACGGAAAAACTCGAGAAAGACATAACACACTTTCTAGAATTACATGATAATGACAGTATAATATAGCAGAACGTATGGGCCACAACCAGTCTTAAGATAGTTTATAGTTGTGAACTACCACATCGCAAAACCCGTGTGAGCCCAAATAAATAACTTTACAGTTCCCCTCAAAGTTCTAGAAAAGCAAGAACAAGCCTAACCTAAGTCTAGTACAAAGACACTATAAAAAATCAGAGCAGAATTAAATGAAATTGAGATAATAAGAACACAAAGAATCCATAAATAAAAGATTTGGCTCTTTGAAAGAATAAACAAAATAGACAAGCCCCTACACAAGGTAACCATTAGAGGAGAGAAAATACTCAAGTCAATGCAATTAGAAATGAAAAGGGGGGAGATCACAGCGGACACTGCTAAAATTTAAAACATATGATTAACAACTAGTTCACAAACTCTGTATGCCCATAAATTTGAGAGTTCAGAAAATGAACGGATTCCTAGATATTTATAAATTATCAAAACTGAACCAAGAGGATTTAGAAACCTTGAATATAATCCATATAACAGGCAATGACATTGAAGAAGTACTAATTAAAAAAAAAAAAAAACACCAGCAAAGAGAAGCCCAAGTCCAGATGTTTCTTAACACTACTACTCCTCAAGCTTTTCAATATAATTTAAAGGGAAATAGTACTCCCAAGACATTCGTGGTGTAAGCTCCAGTGGCTCAATCGGGTAGCACGTGGTACTTATATAACATGCGTGGTAACTATCCTTACCCTCTTCCAAAAGCAGACAAACATCTAAACAAAAAGTGAACTATAGACCAATCTCTTTAATGAATTAGATACTGGAAACAGAATGCAGTGAATCATCAAATGATCATCCATACATCATGACCAAGTAGTATTAACACCAGAAATGTAAGTGTGCTTCAATATATGCACATCAATAGATGCAATATGTAATACATGTCAAAACAGAAGCAGAAATAAAAGCATTGTGATAATCTCAATTGATTCCAAAAAGCTTTGGACAAAAAACCCCAACATCCTTCTATTATAAAAACACTGCAGAAAATAGATTTATAAGGACCTTATTTTAATCTGATAAAAATCATTTTTGACAAATCTACTGCTAATGTCCCATGAAATGGAGAGACATTGACATTTTTTCAATTAGAAGCATTATCACAACTGTCACCACCCTTGTTCAATGTAGTCTTTGAAACATTAGCAAGAGAATATAATAATAAAAAGAAATTAAATGAATATTTATAGGAGAATAAGTCCCCAAATTATAATTATTTGTAGATGATGTGATTCTGTACATAGAAGACTCAAAAATCCACCAAAATTCCCTCAGAATTAATAACCAAATTCAGTATTGTAGTGGGGCATCAAGTAAATACACCAAATCAGTAGTGTTCTCGTACTCTAACGAAAAGCCCACTAAGAAAGAAAATGCAAAAAAATACCATTCACAATGGTGTGAAAAAATACTTAGGAATTGCCTTAACCAAGGAAGTGAAAGAACTCTACACCACAAACTACAGTACTATGAAAAAGGAAATCAAAGAGGACATCAGAAAGTGAAACAATATTCCATATTCTTGGATAGACATGTCCAATATAATCAAAATGACCATAACTACCCCACTGATATATGAATTTGACACAATCACATACCAACAGTATTCTTCACCAAATAGGAGAAAACAGTTCTAGAATAGTGATGGGAACAGGAGAGCAAAAGCTGTTCTGGGTAACAACAGCAAAGCAGCAAGTATCAGGGCTCCACAAGGGAGACTGTAGATGCCTTCATTTCTGTCAAGGAGTACCACACACCTGCCCAGCACTGTGGGAAGCATTGGAGGCCCCGCATCAGAAATGGATGAGGAACCAGCCCAGGAAGAATCCAAGTGACTGCTTCCTGTACCCTATATCAGCGTGATTCTGGGAAGAATCCAGAAGACCACCTCCTCCCCCTGCACTGTGGGACCCCAAAACTGGCCAGTGGAAAGAATCCATGTGACTGGCTCCTCCCCACTACATCAGTGAAATGCCAGCCACGTAGGAGCCCAACTAGGGTGCACATGATGGACAAGTGGGACTAGCAAGGTAGAAAACTCTGAAGCAACATGAATACAAGCCAACAGGTGAAGTTAATGATATTTGAGGATGTGGTTCTGGACTTCACTCAGGAGGAGTGGGTTTTGCTGGATTCTTCCCAGGAGAATCTCTACGGAGCAGTGATGCAGGAAACCCTCAGGAACATGATCTCTGACACAAATGGCAAGAGCAAGCAAATGAAGATAAATACAAAACTCCTGGGAAATTTTTATGAAGTCAGATTATGGAGAATGAATATAAAGAGGAAGGTAGTCAGTGTGGAAAAATCTTCGGATCTCCAGATTTTCAGTCTCCAGATCAAACTTTAATGAAAAAATCTGGACTATGTCTATTGGGATGCTATGTGTTTAAGGAAGTCCTCATTGGCTATTCATCCAAAACTGTGCCCCTCATATCTCACAGTGGAAACTAATAATATGAAAATCAAGAACTGTTGAAAAGCTCTGTCAATACATGCAAAATGAAGAACCTTTACCCTTCCCCAGTGCCTTGAGAAGTTTGAAATGACGTGCACTGGAGAAATACCACCTGAATGAAGCAATGTGGGAAAGCCTTCAGATATAGTTGCCTAAAAAGACATGAACAAGTTCACACTAGAGAGAAACCCTGTGTGTGTTAGCAGTGTGAGAAAGCCTTCATTCACTCCAGTGCTCTTCATGTACATGAAAAAACGCATACTGGAGAGAAATCCTATGTTTACAAGAAATGTGGGAAAACGTTTTTACATTGTGCTTCCTTTCAGCTACTTGAAAGAGTTCACAATGAAGAGAAACCTGATAAATGTAAAGAATGTGGGAAAACTCTCAGGTCTTGCAATGCTCTTCATATACATGAAAGAATTCACACTCGTGAGAAGTCCTATGTGTGCAAAGAATGTGAAAAAACATTTGCACATTGCACTTCCCTTAAACTGCACAACAGAATTCACACTGGAGAGAAACCTTAAAAATGTAAAGAATGTGGGAAGACCTTCAGGTCCTAAAGTTCTCTTCATGTACATAAAAGAACTCACACTGATGGGAAGCCCTAAGTATGCACAGAATGTGAGAAAACATTTGGATGTTGTACTTCCCTTCAAATGCACAGAAGAATTCACATTGGAGAGAAACGTTATGAATGTCAGGAATGTAAAAAAGCCTTCAGGACCTCCAATAGTTTTCAGAGACATACAAGGACTCATAGTAGAAAGAAAACATATACATGTAAACAATGTGAGAAAGCTTTCAGTTACTCCAGGGCTCTTCATACGCATTAAAAAACTCATACTCACGAGAAGCCCTATGTGTGCAAAGAATGTGCAGAAATGCTTGTACACTGCATTTCCCTTAAACTGCACAGAAGAATTCACACTGGAGGGAAACCTTATGAATATAAAGAATGTGGGAAGGCCTTCAGGTCTTCAAGTGCTCTTCATATGCATGAAAGAGCTCACACTGGTGAGAAGCCCTATGTGTGCAAAGAATGTAGGAAAATATTCATGCACTGTAATTCCCTTCAACTGCACAGAAGAATTCATACTGGAAAGAAACTCTATAAGTTTCAGGAACGTAAAAAAGCCTTCAGAACCTGTGGAGCTTTAGAGACATAAAAGGACTTATTCACACTAGAGAGAAATCTTACACGTGTAAACAATGTAGGAAAGCCTTCAAATGTGTCAAATGTGTCATATATCTTAAAGTACTTGAAAGAATTCATACTGGAGAGAAGCCTTATGTAGATCACAATTGTGGGAAAACATTTATTTATTTCAGTTAACTTATAGTGCAAAAATTAGCTCACACTCGAGAAAGTCCTTATAAAATGCAAGCAATGTGGGAAAGCCTTCAGATGTTCCAGTCATCTTCACAGACCTGAAATGACTCACCAGAGAGAAGCTGCATAAACAAAGAAGCAAAACCTCACATCATTCGCATACCCTTCAAATACATGAAAGAGCTCTCTCTACAGAGAACCCATATAAATCTAAGCAGTGTGGGAGAACTGTTTATATGTTCCAGTTCCTAGTAAACATTGGAGAGGCACTTACCTACAAACAGTGTGCTAGTGTTCAATATTTCCAGTACAAAGGATTTATACTGGGTACAAATCTTACCTATGTGAGCAATATAGAAGAACCTTCCTTTTTTTTCCTTTAAGTATTGAAGGCAAGAATTATCATACTTGGAAATTCTATGTATGTAAGCAATAGGGAAATACCTTCAGATGTTCTGGGACCAGGGATATAGCTCAGCAGTGCAGCGACTACATGGCAGGCATAAGGTCCTCAGTCTGATTCCCAGTATCAAAGGGAGAAAAAGAACACTAGATAAAATTCTCTGAATGTCAAAAATACCAATTGGTAGTTACAACAAATATTTTACAAGACCAGTGAAAATTCATCCTATGATATTTTATGAATGTAAGTAACACAGTGTAAAGAGAATGATGCAATGTAATTTGGGTAAAATGCACCAGAAGATGCCCCATTTGAAGGAAATGTAAATGATATACATTGTCTTTGTTGATGGCTCCTTGTTAAAGTCCATCTCTGCCTGATAGATGTTTTACTGTTGAAAACAAAAACACTTGCTGAGTATTATTTAAGCAATAGTACAGGAGGTGTGTGTGGATTTATCCCCCTATACTTAGGATTGAACTTAGGGTGCTTCTACAACTCATCTACATCTGTAGTCATATGCCACTTATTATGTTTGTATATTAATATGTTGATTTACGTATTTGGTATTAGTCATATATATAAAGGTATATATAACTTTGCATAAAATCTTGCTAAGTTGACCAAGCCAGACCAAAACTTGATTCTCTTGTTCTAATCTCCCAGAGTTAGGATTACACTTGTGTGCCACAGTGCCCAGCTTGATGTGGAAACTTTATTTTCTTCAAGTTACTCAGTGATAAAAAGAGTATTCTATTGACAATACAAGACAATTTCACCAGCTTTTTATTGTCTGTTCTTGGGACTGAACCCAGCATCTCTAACATGCATAGAAAGGGCTCTGCTGATAACCCACATTGTTTCCTTTTTTATTTTTATTTTGAGACATTTGCACATAGTTCTCTAGGTTGACACTGAACTATGTCTTCTGCCTTAATATCCTGATTAGCTTGGATTATAGGCGTGCTCCACCATGCTAAAAAGTTTATGCATGTTTTTTCTCATATATAGTCCATTATTTTTAAATAAAAATGAGTTTTCAGTAAATAAAAAGCAGGAAGCATCAAAAGGCCAGATCCAAAACTCTATTACAAAGCTACATTGATAAAAACAGCAAGAATTGGTACAAAACTGACATGAAGATCAATGGAATAGTATAGAGAATGCACGGATGTACCCAAGCACATTAAACTATTTGATCACTGAGAAAGTTGCCAACAACATACACTAGAGAAAAGATAGGCTCTTCAATAAATGGTGTTGGGAAAGCTGTCTACTCATATGCAAAGACTGAATCTAGACCCACAGCTCTGACCATTCCAGGTATGAGTCCTCTGAATACCAGGGAATTTTTTTTTTCTTATTCTGTAGGTGTTCTTCACACTCTTTGTTATTTCTTTTGCTGTTCAGAGCTTTTAAAATTGAAATGTTTGCTCTGTTTTGTTCTGAAACCCTTTATCATTTCTACCGTTTTTGTTTTGCTTTGTTTTTGTCTATGTTGGTGGTATTTTGCTATTGTTTCTTTTTTATTATTGTCTTAAAAAAACAAAGTGTTGGCTTTCTGAAAAACATAGACATACATAGTTAATTTAAACAAAAAAGGAGAGAGAAAAGATCCAAGTCAATGCAACTAGAAATGAAAAGATGAAATTACGATGGACACTCCTGAAATTAAAAATATCATTAAGAACTACTTCACAACCACAGTATATGCCAATAAATTTGAATGATCAGAACAAATACATAGGGCCCTAGATAGTTATGAACTACAAAACCTGAAGATTTAAAAATCTTGAAAAATCCAATAACATGGAATGAAATTGAAGCTGTAATAATAATAATAATGATAGTAATGATAGTAATGATAATAAATAACTCTACTAACAAAGAAAAGCTCGGGTCCAGATGAGCTCACCGGAGAATTCTTCAAAACCCTCAGAGAAATTTTAACATCAGCACTCCTCAAGCTTTTCAACAAAATTTACAGCGAATTAGGGCTCCCCAAATCATTGTAGTTAATTATCATAAACTGATCCGCAAACAAGACAATAATCCAAACAATAAAATGAACTATAGACAAAATTCTTTAATAAATATGGATGCAAATATCCTCACACAGATATTGGAAATAGAATGCAATGAATCATCAAAAAGATCACCTGCACATCATGACAAGTGGGCTTCATCCCAGTGATGAAACAGTGTTTCAGCACATGCACATCATTTGCTGGAGCATATCACAAAAAGAGAAACAAGGATAAAAACTACAAGATCATTTCAATAGATTCTGAAAACCTTTGACAATATCCAATATCAATTCATAAATAAAGCACAGAAGAAAATACATATATATGGACCTCGTCTTAATCTGATAAAAGCCATATATGATGAACCTACTGCCAATATCATATTAAATGGTGAAAAGCTGAAAGCTTTCCTATTTCATTAGTACCACTATCACCAGTAACACCAACACTGCTCAACATAATTCTTGAAACATTAACAAAAGAAATTAGATTAGAAAAAGAAATCAAAGGGATATTTAGAGAGAAATAAGACATTTAATCATCCTTACTTATAGATGACATGATCTCATATAGATAATAATCTAACAAAATTCTCTCATAATTAATAATGAAATTCAAAATGTAGTGTGATATGAAATAAACACACCAATATCAATAGTGTTCTTTTACATACTCTAGTAATATTACTGCTGAGAAATAAATGAACAAAAAGTTACTATTTACAATAGCACTGAGAAAAATTAAATACTTAGGAATTAACTAAGAAAATAAGAAACCTCTACAGCATAAACTACAGTACTATGAAAAATCAAATCAATGAGATTAGAAAATGGAACAATACCTCATATTTCTGCATAAGCCAAGCCAGATATTTAAAATGGTCATATTTATGTAACTGATATACTAATTCAAAGCACTCACAGTCCAAATACCAACAGCATTCTTCACCAAATAGGAGAAAACAATCCTGGAACTGTTGTGAAAGCGGAAGAGCACCAGAAAAGCAAAAGCTGTGCTAGGTAAGAAGAGCAAAGCAGGAAGCAGAAAACACCAGACCAGAAACTATATTACAAAGTTATAGAGATGAAAACAGCAAGTACTGCCACAAAATCAGACATGAGGATCAATGGAACAGTACAGAGAACAGAGCTACATCCCAAAGTATGTTCAACTATTTGATCGTTGACAAAGTTGCCAAAAACAAACACTGGAGAAAAGACAGCCTCTTTAATAAATGGTGCTGGGAAAACTGGATATCAACAGGCAGAAAATTGAACCTAGATCCCTATTTCTCACCACTTATAAACTGAATTCAAAATGGATGAAAAATAAATGTTCAAACAGACATACTTAACCTGCTGGATGATAATTTGTACAGGTATATATCTCTTTAAATTGTAGGCCTAGCAAGGATTTTCTGAACAGAGTACTCATTGCCGATGAAGTGGTACTGAGAAATTACAAATGTGATTTGTAATATCACTTTTAAAAACTTCTGTACAGTAAAGTAAACAACCATCAGAGTGTAAAGAAAACTTATAAAATGAGAAAATATTTTGCTATGTATAGTAGAGTTCACAAATGAATGCAAAATTTTGCAAAATGCTTCTGTTTGCAAACCAAACTATTTGTGAACAGAAATATTATGAACTGAAGTATTACTGTAGCTTTTGTGAGCTTGCTAACTCTCTTAGTGATCATTTATCTTCCCTGATATAATTTTGAATGATTTAAGTGTACTTTTGATTTTCTTTCTTTCTATGCCCAGTGCATTAGTTTAGAGGAAATTGGAAGTTTTGGGAGGTGTTTTGTTGGCTTGTTTTTCCTATTTGTATTTTTTGTTTGCTTTTCGTTGAGGCTTGTGTGTTGATTGTAGTAGAAAACCTTGTTTCTAGTATGGAAACCATTGCAGTTAATAGCTATGTTTCTGTGGTGTCCTACACACATGGGTAACTACAGAGTTTACCCTACAACTATGTGGGTTAGTTTTTATGATAGTTTCATTGTCTTTTAAGTTGCATCCTTTGGAAAGTCTTTTCTTTTAAAAATTTTCTTCTCTAATCATTTCTTGCAGCCCTGTTGACTGATGTTTAAACTCTTCTCCACTATTGCTCCTTGGTTTTGTGTTGGGAGAGTTGGGGTATTTTGTTGTCTTAGGTTTTCATGTTCCTTTTGGGAGATACAAAGGGTTGGTATCAAATACAGCAAAGTGTGTCTGTTGTTGACATGAAGATCTCTTTACTTAGGTTCTGTTTTCCAGTGATGTTTTTAGCTTTATTTGTCCAGAGGTATTGCTTATGTCACTGAGTGGTAAGGACTGAATTTCTACAGGTTGTAACAGCATCAACAGATTGAAACCAAAATGATTTATAAACAAAAGCTTGTTTTGATAATTTCATTGTATTGTCAATACCTCTTACATACTATATTATAATGCTATAAGTGGTTAATCTGGGAAATAGGTGTTCAGGCAAGGAGAAGTAAAGGCAGAAAGAAAGGGAGTACACCAGTTGGAGAAGAGGTAGGTCAGAGAAATACTGATAGGTAAAAATAGACAGGAAGTCAGATTCAGACTTTTTAAATATTTGGGCCAAACAGCTGGTCTTAAGGGGTTTGAGAAACTGTTTGCATAGACAGAAGGAGGTATGCAGATGGATAGACCTATATTTACAGATTGAGAAGGATTGTTCAGTACTTAGTACCTGTTAATGTGTTTGTCGGTAATTCTTTTTGGATTCTGAAAGCCCAATTCTGTTAAGGGCCCAATTCTGTTAAGCCCATATATGCCTTTGACCTGTACTGATTAATTCTTTTTCTCTACTTAACTTATACAAGCCCCTTTTATATTTATGCTGTCAGGCATAAGGAAGAAAGGGAAAGGCAAGATAGAAATATAATAAAGAAAAAAGGAAAGAAAGTAAAGAATTAGAAGGGACAAGAGCCAAAAGGTAGCAGATAAGAAACACTAAAAGAAGGAACAGGTGAGAGGAGAAAATCTTGAAATTTAGGGTGTAGTGATGAAGTAATGCCAATAAATTAGCAAAGTACTAACAACCAAAAAACATAGATCTGAAAAAAATCCA
Source organism: Dinomys branickii (assembly GCA_004027595.1). Taxonomy (NCBI): domain Eukaryota; kingdom Metazoa; phylum Chordata; class Mammalia; order Rodentia; family Dinomyidae; genus Dinomys; species Dinomys branickii. The sequence continues at coordinate 34,588 of PVLD010014922.1, forward strand.
GTAGTCCCAAATCCAGCAAAGCAATAAGAATATGATATTTATAATAACCAACATAACAACAGAAGAATGAGAATCTCCACACACTTGCTGTAGGATTAACTCAGAACTTTCACACAGCTCCCTCTACAGAGGTATCATTTTCTGATTTTGCACAGCCAGGTTTCCTCCTGTGGGGCAGACAATTTCCTGCCAAAATCCTTGAGGACTCTGCCTTCCTTCAAAATGTGTCCTGATTGGAAACTGTGCTCTGGGCATGACCCTGTGCAGTCCTTCATGTGTACAATTTCACTCCTCAGTTTGGGGGGGTGCATATAATGACATCTTTACGTCTTCCCTCCTCCGGCGTTCTCTTCTAAAAGCAAAGTCTTTCACATTTGCAAGTTTGAGGCTTCATAGGATGGAGTCCACTGGTTGCTGTGATGTCCTCAGGACGTCTTTTCTATTGGCTTCTTACTTCTCAGCAACCAAGTTTTCCTGTGCTCTATCTTAGCAGTCTGCAACCTTACTGGAGCTTTCTTTCTGGACAGACTCAGTACATTCTAAATCATTCTGCTGGGCTCTTTTCTCTTGATTCTCAACATAGATCTGGCTAAGCCTCCAGTAGTAGCCGTGCTACTGCCTCAACATTAGAGTGCCTTGAAATTTCTTCCACAAGATTTATCAAGTGCCTCTACTCTCAATCTGAAATAATCTCTAGACATGAACAAACTTCAGACAAATTTTCTGCCAAAGACTAACACACATCATCTGGAGTCCAAAAGCCAAAGCAGTCCTTCTTTCTAGCTGAAACCTTTTTAGCTTGGTATTTATAAGGCATTCTAGCAGCATCTAACTCTGACCAGAGTCACTCATCAGGTACAGCTTAACGCATCCAATGGCTGCTCTTTCAGCCAGCATCTCCAAACCTTTCCAAACTTTCCCTGAAAACCAGTTCATAAAGTTGTTGAGCAAAGTCTCAGTCACAGCAGTGACCCCATTTCATGTACCAAAATAGGTCTTGATTACTTTTTTTGCTGCTGACGCTTAAAAATAAAGAAAGATTTATTTCTGCTCACAGTTTGTAGAGAGTAGAGAGATACCTTCTTATTCCATAGAACTTTAGCATTATGTTTTCTAGTTCTGTGAGGAATACTGTTGTATTTTGCTTAGGATTGCATTAAGTCTATGTATGACTTTTGCTAGTGTGGTCATCTTGATCTTATTGGTCCTGCCTGAAAGAGAAGAGGGGATACTTTTTCATTTTTTGATGTCTTATTTAAGCTTTCATTTAAGGATACTATAGTTATAATTACAGAGATGTTTAACTTCCTTTGTTAGGTTAATTCTTAAGTATTTAATTTTTGGAAGCGATTGTGAATGGTATTGTTTTCCTACTCAGTGGGTTCATAATTGCTGTGCAAGAATGCTATTGACTTCTGTGTCATTTCATACTCTGCTAGCTTGCTGAATTTGGCTATTAACTCTAGGAGTATTTTCATGGAATATTGGGGATAATTATGTAAAAAACCATGTCATCTGAGAATAACGATAGTTTGACTTCTTTTTTCTGTATGCATACCTTTTATTTCCTTCTCTTGCTTTATTGGTTAATGTTATGAGTATAATATTACCAAGTGTGGTGCTGGACATCCTTGTCTTTTCCTGATTTTAGAGGGAGTTTTTCCCCATTTAATATAATTCTTTTGACCATAATATGATATATTTTGACCATAATATAATATATTTTCTTTTGATCATTTAATATAATGCTATGCTTAGGTTTGTCAGAAATAGATTTTTTGAGATTGACATAAGGTCCTTTATGACTATTTTCTTCAAGGAATTTTCATGAGTGTATATTGGGCTTTGCATATCTGAGGAGATTATTGCTCCTCTCATCTTTCAAAGATGTATTTTACTCCTAGTAGGAATTTATAGAGAAAAATATTTTACCATTTCAGACGTTGTTTCATTTTTTTCTGAGTGGCATTATTTCTGGCAGGAAGATATGTGCTCATCACTTTTTGTATTATTTTTGTTATGGGTTTTATTCTTTGTAATGTATATTTTATATAGTTTTTCATCAAATTCAATGTGACAAGCTGAGGCTTGTTTATTCTTTCTGTCTTAGATAGAGTTTATTCAGATTCTCTGTTGATATATTGTAACAGACTTGAAAGAACTGTGCCCATTCCTTTCTCCTAATAATTCCCTTTTTGGTTTCTTCTCATGGCTATAGCTATTGACCTCTTAGAAAGTTTAATAATCTTCATGAGTTTATTTCATTTAAAAATATGTTTCTCTATCTTTACATTTGTTTTGTCATTTGCTGACCGTATTTTTTAATTCAGAGAAAATGCAAGCCTTTTCTTACCTCCACTGGTAAGTATGAAGGTTGAATATTTAGCTTCCTTATAGCAGGGAGTCTAATTCTGGCTAAGCCTCAAATTTGCTTATGTTCTTATGTCTGTGATTACCTGAGCCCACAACCTCCTTTTGTGTTCCTACAGTTCCATTTTTATATTTCTATTAAATTTCACATTGAAAAAAATAAATTTCACATTGAAATTTGAGTCACAGCCTTAAACCTGAAACTAAGAATTTGGAAAACACAAAATACCCAGCCAGTGCCACACACAAGCCTAGTGTTCCATGTGAGAACAGACTAGAGAAGAGGGTGTGTATCGCGCATCACAGGGAGAGGACCCTCAGAGCCGCTGGGAACTCTTGGGAGGTATCAGTAGTCTCGCACACCAGAGCAATTTGCAGTGGATTTGGACTAATTCACAATGGATTTGCACTAATGTGAATTTAGCATCCAGAAGAGAGGACATGGTGATATCTACTTGATGAAAACTTTCTAATCTCTCATGTAGATGTGTCAAGGGAACTTAGAAGAAAGTTTGAGCAAAGCTGTCCCCAGACAGCGGCTATTCAGGAGAGAGTAAAGTAAATTCCACATACAGATTCCAGACACAAATGTTCCACAAAGGAACACTTGACAATAATTCTGTCCTCCCCAGTGGGATCTTGTCACCTTTCTACAGATGCTAAATTGACATATCTGCAAAGAGATGAGTTAATGACCTCCTTTTCTTAAGGCTGTGTGAGGGTCTTCTCAAGAGCCCTGAGTCCCCACTTCTCACTCTAGGTAAGTGCCTTTATGCCCACAGGTGCAGAGTCAGTGGGCAACAGGGTCCTAAGCAGGATATGGAAGGCCAGTGGGCTTTGTGTTGAGGTTTCTGTAGACTCAGAGTTTTGTAGCCATCAGCCTTTAATTTAATGACTTATAAAAGTAGCATATTCTTTCATAGGAAATACTAAATTAACTCCAGGCAAGTATTCATTTCTCTGAAATAAATGGTTTTCATTTACTTGCTATATCGTTTTTCAAGGATGATACTGTCATTTTAGTCTGAAGTTTTATATTCATATTAACAGCTGTTGGGAAAAAGGTGAACTTTCACTGTGGGTCTTTATTATATAGACTCAGTCTCTTTTCTCTCATCTGTATAAATTAATTAGAAGTTTTTGAGTAAGTGACCACTATAGTTTGGGTTATTTAAGTTTTTACTTAGTATGCAATGAGGTTCTTTGTTTAAAGCATCCACTCTAAAAACATTTCACTTCCTTCTTACAAAATATGTGTGAGCGTTTTTTCATAAAGAGCCCGGTATTGATTTCACAATTTTCACATTAATGGTGTCAGCACTTAAGCATGTTCTCTACTGGTTAGAAAATTTTATATCAGATGATAATGAAAGTTGGATTGCAATTACACAAAAAGTAAACCAAAGGGATGAGAGTGGAGATTTTTCCTGTGTCTGTAGTAAAGGTCTTAGAATATAATCCACCAGAATTTACTGAGAGAGAAGAATATGCCCTATGAATATTTCTCTATTTTTCTTCACTTCAAAAACATTTCTTAGTTGTTTGTGGTGACACCTGCCTATAATCCTAGCACTTGGGAGGCTAAGGCAAGAGGATCACCTTGAATTTGAAGGCTACATAGTGAGTTCAAGCCTAGGCTGAACTACATAGTGAGATGCTGTGTCAAAAATAAATGTTTCTTTCATTCACAGTGAATATTCCAGAACACCTTACAATATGTGAAAAATTTAGACTCCAATATTTTTTCTCTCCTAATTTCTAGAATTTTGTTTTGTGTTAGATTCACTCCCACTGGGTGTTTAAATATTTATATCAACAGATCAATGTTAACTCTTCTTTTCTTGATAATATGATTCAAAGACATAAAGGCAAATTGATCTAAAAGCTGTTCTTCAAGAACAGAAGACTTTCAAAGAGGAAAGGAAGAAATATAACACGAGATAGCTAACATAATTGTACTACTAATTTCTATGGGTAATTGAAAGGAACAATTAATGCTTAAGATTTTTTTATCAATTTTGCATAATTATATCTAATAATCTGGACAACTACTTTGCAGTAACAATAGGCAATTTAACAACCATTGTTAATTTCCTATCATCTTGTTTTTAAATTCTGGGTCATTTTTAATTCTTAAAAATTTTTTATTCTTTCTAAAATTAAAAAAAAACCAAACAATATAAGACTTTCATTCTTTTTCTGTGGGGTTGATTAGACAGCCTGACCCAGAGCTATGTGACTTTGTATGTGCTGACAGCTTTGTATCGGTAGCAGTGTGCCTCTGGGGCTTTTAAGTTTCTTTACTTTGGATACTAATTACCTTCTCTTGATTTTTCTGAAATCAGACATAAACATATTAATGCTATAAATACCTATGGATAAATGAGCACCCACATGTGTATATAAGCATCTTTTTCTTTGGATGAAAAGGTAATAGTTACCACATTTTAAAAAATTACACACCTGCCCTTCACGTACTTCAATAGTACTCAGGCTTTCTTACTCCTTCTCCTGGGGCTGTGCATGTCACTAAAGCTGTGCCATGAGCTCGACTGTCTGGCTTGTGATGATTTTACTTTCCCTATGGTGTCTGCTTTTTTACCTGCGTTCTCTTTATAGTTTTTCAGCTTCAATTCTGCCAAAAGTTGTAGCATTTGTACAAAACGACCCTATCCCCGTGGTCCTGGAGAGTATAAGCTACAGACCTTATTTTCCTTTTTACTTTAAATTACACAGAAGGACGATATTGGTGCACACAATTGTGAATTTGATCTACAAGTCACAGGAGTAACAGCACTGACTCTCCCAAGGGCTGCACTTGGGCGGTGTCTTCTACATCATCCTGTGGGTGAAAGGAGCTGCTCTCCTGCCCTCTGTTCCCCCAAGCTATACCAAACCTGGTAGGTGTGGGCTGGATGAGGCATGGCTGGGAGGGGACACCATTGGATCATTTCTGTTAGCCTGCTTTCATGTGTTCACATTCTCAAGAATATATTTGCTAATAAAATAAGAGTACAGATGTAGCTATATAACTTTTTGTGTAACATCTATAGACAAATACATGACAAAGACATTTTAGTGTGTTTCACTAATATAGTTGTATGTGATTCACACAATTTGGAGATGGCTGTACAAGTAGCTTTATTTTCTGTCACTTTCTGATGATCCGTGGGAACTAATAAAGTAAGTGGGTGGTTGTGAATGCAGCACGTTCCCGTATTAATATTCTGGAGGAAGGAGATTGTTCTTCTGCCCTAAAGAAGATTTGCTGGTTTTACCTAAAGATCCAGGGGTCTCCTGGTATTCTGAATGTTGAGTAAACTTAGAGCATCTGTACACATCTCCTACCTCAATCTTTCATGCTTGTAGGACTGTAGAGACCTGAGCAATAATCACTGCTGAAGCCAGGTGTTGTGGTGCATACCAGTAATCCCAGCACTCAGGAGGCAGAGGAAGGAGGATTACCACAAGTTCAAGGCCAGCCTGGGCTACATAGTGAGTTCAGGGGCAGCCTGAACTATACAGTGAGACCCTGTCTCAAAAAAAAAAATCACTGCTTAAAACAATATAGTCCAATTTAAAGGTGATTTATAATGCTACTTGGCCAGTTTTACAAGATTATTTGCTAGACTTAATTTTTAAAAACAGAATTAAAATAAAGCCCAAATTTTAGATATTTTTAGACAATAATATGAGAGGACAAACTTTGGTTGTATATTTCATTTATTCATGTAATTATCTTAAAATATTAAATGCTGCTGTGTGCTAGTTTAATTTTATTCCTTTAAAATATTATGAGGACATGTTTTGGAACAGGCCTGAAATGCATGTACAGGAAGTAGGTGTCTGTCACCTACAAGTATGTGAAACACTAGGAAGACCATGGAGGACCATGCAGCATGCAATCTGCAAGAATCAGAGACACTTGGGAGGGAGACAAGTGTTTTCTGATATTTCATGGTCCTGAGCATGACAGGACCAATCCTTAATTTTCTGACTTTATGAATGGAGAAAATTGTCTTACTTTCTTTTATCAAACTTTGGGAAAGAGATTAAAACCGTTTAATTCTTGCTATGACATCTCTAGTTTAAAAACTGAAATTTCTGCATCATTTAGACCCACCTACCTCTGAATTCTTCAGTGTGATCTTAGTTCATGGTGCCTAAATATTTCCAATTCCTTTCACTAAAGCATAAGAAATTAACAACTACAATGTGATGATTTAGACTAGGGTTTTCTGGCACCACTTTCTAAAATATATAAAACGTGTACTCTTGGAAATTTCCAAAAATCTGCTTTAATTTGATGTGTCATAAATTGATACTGTTAAGACCCTAGTATTTTGGTGTACACTTCACCTTGCTCTCTTAGGATGGAATAGTGATGGGATATTTTATAAACTATATTAGTTCACTGAGGTTGCATATTAAGAACTACATAATAATAATACAACCAGCATTTCATTTCTATGCCATGCTCTGTTCATGTTTGGTGCATTTGTAAACAATATATCTCTAGGAAGTAAATAATGTAATAATTCATATTTTATAGATTAGATAACTATCCCTCAAAAGTATTAATTGTCTTTTCAAGTCCTGCATTTGATAAATGTCAGATAATTCAGATAAATTGGAGTCATTCATCTGCTTATCAAAATTCAAACTTACTGAACAGAATGCAAACCTATCAGGATATTTGCTCTCTATGAATGTTTGGTCCAGCAATAAACCAGAATAAGGATGTCACTGAAATAACATAACTGTGTATGCCTGTCCCAAAAATAATTGTTTCTTGGAAAGATCTTATTTTCAGATCTAAGCAACTCTCCTCTACCAACTTTAATAAAAAATATAGAGTTCTTTTTATGTACATAATATTTTCTTTACTTTCTAGAGATATGAGGGCAAATAAGACAATGTGCCTGATTTTTAAAGCTAAAAATTGAGAGGAAAAGCAAGGAAATACCTTCCATAATCTGGAACAGTTTCTCACAGAGGCAATGAGAGACTCCTAATCCAGCACCCACTGGGAATGGCTGCTATGGGGGAGAAAGCAGTGATGCGTCCAGGAGGGTTAGGTGGACCTTAGTTCTGAAGGGGGTACAAAATGCATGGGGAAGAATCTACGTGTTCTCATGAAGACATAGTGTTGGTTGTGATTGATTAAAAATGACAATAGTTTCCTTGTTTTTCTCCTCAGACATTTACTGATGTCCTTATCCCATCAAGATGAATAAAAAGAGAAAAATTTCCAGTTTTTCTGGTATAAAAAACATAGTTTTCTTTGAAATCACCATTGGGATCTCAGCCAACACTGTCCTGCTTCTGTTCCACATCCTCACATTTCTCATCAAGCACAAGCCCAAGGCCCTTGATCTCACTATTGGTCAGCTGGCCCTAATCCACCTGGTGATGCTGGTAACAATGGCCTTGATAGTTACAGACACTTTTGGGTTTCAGAACTGGGGCAATGACCTCACATGCAAATCAGTTATCTATGTAAACAGGTTGATGAGGGCCCTCTCCATCTGTACCACCTGCCTGCTGAGCATCCTCCAGGCCATCACCCTTAGCCCCAGAAACTCTTGCTTGGCAAAATTCAAACATAAATCCACACATTACTACCCATGTTGCCTTATCTTATGGATCTTCAATGTGCTCCTGAATAGTCGTTTCTTAGTCTCCATTGGTGCCACCCCCAATGTGACCTCACACAGCCTCATGTTTGTTACTGAATCCTGCTCTCAGTGGCCTATTAGTCACTTGTTCAGGTACATATTTTTGTCACTGGTGAACATTCAGGATATCTCCTTAATAGGGCTGATGGCTCTCTCAAGTGTGTACATGGTGAGCCTGTTGTGCAGGCATAAGAGGCAGGTCCAGCACCTTCATAGCACCAGCCTTTCTCCAAAATCATCGCCAGAAGAAAGGGCTACTCGGAGCATCCTGCTGCTCATGGGTTTCTTTATGCTCATGTACTTTTTGGACTGTGTCACCTTTTTCTCCTCTGGAATATTGTGGAACAATGAGCCAATCAACCATTGTGTTCGCATGCTTGTGGGCAATGGTTTTGCCACAATCTGTCCTTTTGTGCTAATTAGCATTGAAAAACGAATCACGAAGTGGTTAAAATTCAGGTGTTAAGAAGGTAAATGTCCAGTGGTTGGTAATTTCCTTTCAGATGATAAAGTGTTTCAAATTTCTGTCCTGTCTTTTAAAGATATATATTTCAGGTTTTAATGTTCACATATTTACTTTGATGTATATGGTTTATTAGTATGTAATAGATGATTTAACATTATAAAACTTTGAGGAATCAGAAGCTTCTATTTCTAATCATACTCAAAGATTGGACCTCTTACTGAGTGCCAAACTCTAAAGAACAGGGTATATGTCACTGATTTTGTGAGGGCAGACTAGGACCAAGAAAAAGCAGGTAGAAGACACTGTATAGAAAATACATGAAGAAAATTTGAAGGGCTAACTTGATATATTTCAATTTACATGCTTTCATATACATTTTAAATTTTATATCATGGATACTTGAGAAATCCTATTAAAAATTAATGCTAGAGAAATAAGAACATAAATTCTAGATAAACATGTTAACGGCTTCAATAATGAACTATCATGTGTATAATGTGTAATGAATATGCAGAGAGTATGCATAAATTTGTACAAAATAATAATCAATCAAGGTCGGATTAAACGTGGCTGAATAGGACAGGAGCCACATTTGAGCTATTCAGAGAAAATCAACTAAAAACACATGTAATTGGAAGAAACAGAAGGACACGCTTCCTGATGCCAAAATCAATCTGAAATAAGAGACTTGTAGATCAAGCAAAACACAGACATGTGATTTAATAAAACAGAAAGCTAACCCAAAGGGCTGCTAGTGGATCGTACGACCATGAGCAGAATAGGACCATCATTCAAGGAAGTTTAAAAGAAAAAACACAAAAGAACCAGAAAGACTGAAATAGTGCATCTAACTCAAGCCAAAGGATAAATCTGGAATATAAGATTCCTTGCCAATTTTGCCTTCCTCCAAACAGAGGATATTGTAGCCCAGCAACAAATTCCTCTAGCACACACAGGACTGAGTGAACTACTCCCTCCCCAATAAATCATCAGATTCTCTTTCTTTCTTTCTTTCTTTCTTTCTTTCTTTCTTTCTTTCTTTCTTTCTTTCTTTCTTTCTTTCTTTCTTTCTTTCTTTCTCTTTCCTTCCTTCCTTCCTTCCTTCCTTCCTTCCTTCCTTCCTTCCTTCCTTCCTTCCTTTGTTCTTTCTTTCTGTCTTTCTCTCTTCTCTCCCTCTCCTCCCCCTCCCCCTCCCCCTCCTCCTCTCCCACCCCCTCCTTCCTTTTTTTCTTGTAATGCAACAGGGTAGCCAACTTGAACCTGTAGGGAGAGCAAGTTTAGGGACTATGTGGATGTCAGCAGTTAAGGTAGTGGATGGAGCAGCATGACCCCTTCTGCCCAGCGAACAGTGGCTTGAGAGAGGGACACAACATTTAATCAGCCTTATTCTTGGTGCAGCACTGAGCAGGACGTTGACAGTCCTTCCACAGGAGGAGAAATTGAACTGGGACTGAACGGCCCTAGGCTGTCTCCATGGCAGCAGCAGGACCAGTGAGTCAGCCCACAGCACCGTGCCCCACTTCACTCTGGAACAAGTAGCATGGCAGGGGCAGTGAGTCGGCAAGTTTAGGATCCACAGTAGAGGCAGCATTGGTGGCAGCATCAGGGAAGGTAGGGAGTGGAACAGTATGACCCCTCCTGCCCCACGACTAGTAGCTTGAGAGAGGGACACGGGGCTTAAGCAACCTTGCACTGAGACACAGCAACAAATGAGAGGCTGGTATGCTCACTACAGGAGGGGAAATCAAAGGGAGACCAAGCAGTCTTTGGTGGTAGTCAGTCAGCGCACAGCACGCCACCCCTCTCAACAACAAGTGATGGGAGAAGGAAAAGTTGTGCCAGTGAAAATGTAACAGAGGAGCCAAAGGTCTACTAGATTGGCAGCAGCCTGAGGCTGTCTCTGTCTGCGGATACTACAGAAACTGGGAGAGAGGTGTAAAGACAAACAGGGTAAGGAGTGGGGGGGGCAATAAGTAACATACAGAAAGTTACTGGCTGAAGACTCTGGCCTCAGACACCCACATCTGGAGGCCCCTCTGACTTGTACACTGCCACACAACAGGGGATACCAAGGAATTTTCTTTCCTGTTTTCTTTCCTCTTCTCTCTTCTCTTCTCTTTTCTTTTCTTTCCTTTTTTTCTTTCACTGTTTAGGTTTTGACATGTATTTTTGTTTTATTCATTTTCCTTCTCTCCTCAACTATCTCTCTTGATTTTATGATATTTTCATGTGAGTGAACATCGTCTCTAGTCTTTCTGATTCACCTTGATTAACTTCTGCTCACTTTATTCTTTTTCTCCTTCCCTCTTCTTTAGTTTCCCAAGGCTTGTGTGATCATCGTTTGTCCTGAAGCCTCGCTTCTGCTATGTTTGTCTTAATTTATCTCTCTCTTTTGTCTCTTTTCACTCTTAAATTTGAACACCACAGGGTAAAATTATTCTCATAACTGGAAACTCTTTGCACACAAGGTTCTTTCTTTTTTTTTGTAACAGAATTAAACTTAGAACCTTGCATTTTGTTTTTGCCTCTGAGCTATGTCCCTGGCCCACAAGTTTCTGATTCATATTTGATTTTGTTATACAACTCTAGTGTTTGTCCCTTTCGTTAAATGTACCAAATTAATAGTTTATCAGTTTCTCAGGTTTTAAGCTGTGTTTGAGGCTATTTTTGTTCCTAAATGTACTACTTTAGTGAAGATGTCATGCTAGTGATAATCAGTTGTTTTCTTTAAGAACACTGTCATTGTCTGGGGTCATAACCATCATGATAGTCCTTTACCAAAGTAATGGGTGTTGAGCCACATAGGTAGCCACATCTCCTCCTGAATAAATTGGGAAGGCATGCTCTTGAGACAGTCACAAAAATCAAGTGCTGCCTGCACCTAGAAGAAATCTCTGAGAAGAAGACATTTCCTAGGGAGGCCTCAATACTAGGGATAAAGCTACCTACTATACAAAATTTACAAACATCAACGAGAAAACAAAACAAGATAAAATCAGAAAATGACAAGACACAGAAGCAAAATGCAACCCCAGACCTCTACCCCTCCAAGGACAAGTCCAGGAGACAGCAAGGTAGAGGATGTAAGAAGCTATAGATCTGAATTTTCTAAAAGGATAGCAGCAGAAATTTCTTTTTTCTTAAAAAAAGATATATATATATATATATATATATATATATATATATATATATGAGATTATAGGGGAAATCAGATCAGAAATAATTTGTCATGTAAGAAAAGAAATGATGACTATAATGAAGAACTTGCTCAACAAATCTAGAGTAGATATAAATAAAAATAGAGGGGCCTGGGAAAATGATGGAAATGAGGAATGCTCAACATAGGAAAGAAAGAATCGACGAAGCTGATTCAAACAAACATCTAGGAAAATAAACATTCCATGGGAAGTTAGCAAAAATGACTGAACAAAAGTGAAGACAGAATATCAGACCTATATGACAGGATTGCAATTAGTGAAAAGAAAGATCTCCTCAAAATAGCAAGGAACCATGAAAAAATACAACAGCTGCAAGATGTTGCAAAGAAGAACAGCATAAGATTGATTAGAGTCAAATAAAAAGTAGGAGTCAAAACAAATAGCATAAAAACCTTCTTCATAGAAGTAATAGCAGGAAACTTCCCAAGTATGGAAAAAGAATTTGACATACAGAAGTGAGGCACACAGAACTCCAATTAGTCATAATCAAAGTAATCAAGATCCCAGAAATTCAGCACAAGAACAGAATATTAAAAGTTGTTAAAAACAAACCCAAGTCATCTATCAAGGAAAACCCTTAAAATCATAGCAGACTTCTCAACACAAATGATTAATATTGAAAACCAGGTTAAATAACCCTAAGTTATTGCAGGCTGATCAGACCCATGATTTCCCAAGTGAGTGGATGGCAAAGGCTTAAATAAATGATGAGACAATGAGATATGAGTTTAGCACTCCAGGAGAAACTAATTCTCTTCCAGCTTCAATATTCTCTGAATTAGCCAAAGACTTTTCTGGGTGTCCTGTACTTTTTTGGTTTACAAACAAGGGAGGGAGAATACTGAAGAAAATGCAGGAATCTAGGCAGGCTTTAGGAATCCCTTCAAGAATCCCTTCAAGTAATAGTATATTAATTTAGGAAAACTATGTTATCTCCAGGAAGGCCTTCACAGTGGGGGTGAGATGCCTGCAGCCAGTCTCCTTGAAGTTAATAGGGGTTGGAGCCAGACGTTCTCAGATGCAGTCTCCTTGTCCTTGAGGTGTCACAGATTCACAGGCCTCAGTAGTGACCAGGGACTGATAGAGGTTCATTTACTATGAATCAGGTGCCCATCTGTAGACAAGGTGCCTAAGCTTCGGACAACTCACAAGTAAATGTGAAAAGCCAATTGATTAATAGTAAATCCTCCTCAGAGCCACTTTGTAGTGGTCCCCAACAGAATAAGTCAAGGAGAGCTTGGAGTAAAGTATTTGAAATCTTGAAGAAAACAACTTCCAACAAGAATCATGTAACCTGTACAGCTATCTTTCAGAATTAATAGATAAATATGTACCTCCATGACAAAGAAACCTGAAGATTTTCAGGATCACCAAACCAGCTCTATGAAGTGTTTTGAAAGATGTTCTAGATAAAACAAACCACAATTCCAAGAACACCAATAGAAAGAAGCTACCACCAGGGGGAATATCTAAACAGAAGGGAAAGATAGGGAACCAACAGCAGGAAAATAATTTGATAAAGGTAAGCCAATATATATCGCTTAAAACCATCAGTATAAATGGTTTTAATTCACCAACCAAAAGAAACTGATTGGCAAAATAGGTCAAGAAAAAGATTTTGCAATATGCTACCTACAAGAAACACATTTAACTCAAATGAATTCATAGCCAGAAGGTCAAAGGATGGAAAATGATACTTCACGTGACAAGAGCAAAGAAAAACCAGGGGTAGATATTGTATTTGTAGACAAAGTAAACTTTAAGCAAACATTGATCAAAAGAGATAAAGAAGGTCACCACATACTTGTTAGGGTAAAACTGAAAGAAGAAGAGACAACAATGAAAAATATACATGCATCAAATACAGGTGCATCCAACTATATAAAAAATATTAATGGACATGAAAAATCAAGCACTAAAACAATTGTAGTGGGGGACATTAATACTTTGCTGTCATCCCTTGAGGCAAATATTGCCCTGTTAGCAAAGTCAGAGAAGGACTGAACCCAGAAAAAGAACTACAAGCAAATCTCCCTAATGAACATTGATGCAAAAATCCTCAATGAGATTTGTTTTCATTACTTTGGTTTTTTTCTTTTCTCTTTAAAATGAGAAAAATCTGTATATACGAGATAACTGGGATAGGTGTATTGCTGATGTCTGTGGTTTTTTGAAAGGAACAGTTAATGCTTAAATTTTTTTCTTGACCAATTTTGCATCTTGTATCTGGTAATCAAAAACTTCATTTAAAGACAATAATATGTAATATAACAACCATTGTTGAATTCCTACCATCTTGTATGGTGAAATTCTGGATCATTTCCAATGTTTTTAATTATTTGCTATTATCTTTGAATGTTTTATCAATCTTGCATTCTTGCATCTGGTGGACTGAGTAACTTCATTGAACACAACAGTATGTAGTGTGGCAACGATTGTTAATTCCTATCTTTTTGTTTTGAGGTCATGTATCTTTTTTTTGTTTTTGTGTTCTTTTGTTTTTGTCGTCATTGTTGTTTTATCTCTTTAAAATAAAAAGGTAAACTATTGAAAAATTCAAAAAGAAGATACTGGAAAACAGAAGGCAAAAAACTAAGGAGATTATACACCATGACCAAGTAGAATTTATCCCAGAGATGCAGGGATGCAGGGATAGTTCAATGTATGAAAATCAATAAATGTACAATACCATAACAACAGAGCCAAAGACAAAAATCATACAATCATCCCAACATGCAGAAAAAACACTGAACAAAGCCCAGCACTCATTCATGAGAAAAACCCTATAAAAATTGGAATATATGGTATTTATCACAATCTGATAAAAGCCAGCTATGAAAAAAGTCAACAGTCAACATCATAATGGGTGGTCAAAGACTGAAAACTTTTACAGTAAAATCAGGAAAAAGACAATGATGTCCACTATGATCACTCCTATTCAATAAATTTCTGGGAATATTAGTCAAATCAGTTAGACAAGAGAAAGAAATGAAAGGAATAATGATAGAAAATTGCAATTATTTTCAGATGATAGGAATTCTACATAGAAACTCCCCAAAACTCTAACAATAGTCTTTTATATGTCATAATCAAACTCAGACTCATAACTCGACACAAAGTCAGCACTCAAATGTCAATACTATTTCTTTAAACTAATCACAAACTCACTGAGAGAGAAATTAGGGAAATCATACCTTTTACAATAGCATCAAAAAATGAAATATGTAAGGATAAATCCAACATAGGACGTACAAAAATCTCTATGAGGAAAACCGGAGTACTCTCCTAAAAGAGGTCAAAGAGCATATTAAAAACTGGAAGGATGTTTCTTGCTCTTGGGTAGGAAGATCCAACATAGTGAAAATGGCAATCCTGCAAAAATTGTTATACAGATTTAATACAATCTCAATAAAAATACCATTAGCATACCTCACAGAACTAGAGAAAACATTCTTAAAATTCATTTGGGAGCAGAAGAGACCTAGAATAGGAAAACTAGTTCTGGACAATGAAGGGAAAGCAGGAGGCATCAGAATCCCTGATTTGAAATTATACTAGAGAGTTACAGTGATTAAAACAGCATAGTATTGGTTAAAAAAAAGACATGAAGATTAATGTAACAGATCACAAGATGCAGAAACATCTACAAGCACAGTCAGCCACCTTATCTTTGACAAAGGGGCCAAACACCTTCACTGGAAGAAAGATAACTTTATTAGTAAATGGTGATG
The DNA here is from genome assembly GCA_004027595.1 of Dinomys branickii. Lineage (NCBI taxonomy): Eukaryota > Metazoa > Chordata > Mammalia > Rodentia > Dinomyidae > Dinomys > Dinomys branickii. Next base: position 50,051 of record PVLD010014922.1, read on the forward strand.
GAAAAACTGGCTCTCTCCCTGTGAAACACTAAAACTAGACCCATGTCTATCACCGTGCACTAAAATAAAATCAAAATGGATCCAAAGAAATCAACAACAGAGTGAAAAGACAACTCACTGTGTGGGAAAATATTTTAGCCATTTGTCCCTGAGACAAACGACTTCCATCTAGAACATATAAAGATTGAAAAAATCAGACACCCAAAGTTAAAGACTCTACCTAAAAATGCGCATCTGAGATAAATGCACGTTTCTCAGATGAAGACATACAAATGGAAAATAAATACATTAAAAAACGTTCAACAGAGAGGATCCGGGGAAGATGGCGACCGGGTGAGCAGCAAGGGAGCGAACCTCCTTATTAAACACCACCAGCTCGAGACAGACTTGGTGAGCGTGCATGCCGGAACCTCGGCTGGGAAGTTTAAACTGGGCGTATTTCTCTGAGATGCCGGGGGAGATGTGGTAGGGCGGACCAGGCTGCCGGGGCGAGACGTGGGAAAGTC